>JABWIB010003407.1:8243-21556 GCA_016617825.1 Platyplectrum ornatum | reverse complement strand
CGCTGGTCAGTATCTGTGTGCAACATGCAACAATAAAGTATTCTCCCTGCATGCAAACACTGACATTCATTTTACCCCCCCCCCTGCAATTTAACATGGTTTTACCCACTCTTAAAAAATCTTTCAATTGGAACAATTTATCTTATAGTGTATGGCCAGCTTAACACACATGTCCAAAATAGCTGCAGAGTGGGCAAGTAAATGAGAAGCGACGAGACGACACAAGGACTCTGTGGGTTTTACTGGTCACCCAGCTCATCATTCTCCGGGACATTGGACCTGATTCAGAGTTTTTTGCGGCCGCATGCTGCCTTATGCACCGCTTCCCTGCGCTATTTAAAAAAACGCAGACGCTGTGTCCGGAGCCTCTGCCGGCTCTCTATAGTGAAAAAAAAAACCAAACATAATAATAAAAAAAAATAATGTTTAAAAAAAAAAACACACACATACACATTTAAAATAATAAAATTATATTTTATTCATAATTTTTTTTGTTTTTTAACCTTTTTTTACTACTTAATGAGGCAGGTAATTGTCCATAGGACAATACCTGCCTCGGTCTCTCTGCGCTAAGCCTGCACCATGTCCAGACATGGTGCAGACTGCGCTACTAATTAGCAGGGCTTAGCCCCTCATTTGCATGGAGCGGAGTCGCAGAGACACGGAGTCGGGCTTTGCGCCCGACTCCGTGCCATTCAGAGCCGATCTGCGCATGCACAGATTGGCGAATCTTCGCGTCTCCACCAGCCTGGCTGGCAGAGACGCAGGGCTGAACCCGACCCATTATCCCTCCTCGGAGAAACGCAGAAGCGATAATCAGCTCACCTGACCAGGAAGCTTTAACCTCGAGCGGCTCATTAGAAGAACATCTTCAAATAAACCACAAATTTGCAGTGACAGACAAACCTGAATATAAACCAGTCCAGAATCACCGATGGGTCATAAACACATTTCAGGCTCATTTAGACTAGTCGCATCATTTAAGAATTTTACGCACGTACATAAAGTGTAATTGTCCCATTTCATTTTCATGGGTGCATTACATTACTTATATGAAGTTGTTAATTGAAATACATTCTACCATTTAATCTCCTCATTATTCTGCCCTGTCTGCACATTTTTAATGCAGCTAATAGGTTGAGAAAAACAAATAACATTGTACATACAAAGGGCCGGAACCACATTTGATAATGACAGTCGATTTACGTATGCTGCGCTCATCAATTTGCTTCGCATATACGTTCCCATGGGAATGCTGGTCATACAGGTCTGGTTTCCATAGGACCAGTTTTCAGTTCGTAAATTTGTTGCCAACGGTGTGGACAAGGCAAGCTTAACAATGCGACTACAGCCCCAGGCCTCCATGAACAAAAAGGCCCATAGTACTGCAGCTAATAATAGCAGTGTGATTGAGGAGGGCATAATGTGATGAAGAAGGGCACAGTGGACCATATCAAGAATTTACGTACTATTGACTGATAATTTACTCATGAGTGGGAAAAACCATGTTGATTTTTATTATTGTGTTTCGTATTTTTTTTTTTTGGTCCAAAAAAACACCATAGGGCTTATTTTATATAAACAGTCCTGCTTTTATACCCATTATTCCCCTCTGCTTTTTTTTTTTACAAACTGGGGAATTCACTAGGGCTTATTTTCAGGGTAGGGCTTATTTTGGACGGTTTAGGATAGGGCTTATTTTTGTGTTAGGTCTTACTGTCGGGGAAACACAGTAGTTGCAAACAGTATTAGAGTTGAGAGATGATGTTTCCAGCACAAGTGTAATAACAGTGTAACAGTAACGCTGGTCAGTATGTGCAACATGCAACAATAAAGTATTCTCCCTGCATGCACACACTGACATTCATTTTACACCCCCTCCCCTGCATTTCTACATGGGTTTGTGAGTAAGCGGTGAGTAAGTCAATAGTGGTCATACCCATGCATCACTGGCCACTCCAATGGGCCTTTCATCATTTTGAGCCTCAGGCCCATGTGGCTGTGAGCCAGGGCTAAGGACTTGTCGTACCCATCCTCATAGGGCTGTGTGTGTAGGACTTCAGGTAAGGTTCGGAGTGGTGTTCGTGTTAAGGGAGTGCCGGTGGAATGCACTAACCTCTTACATGAGAAACACTTTGTTATCAGAGACAAATCAAACCTGGTTCCATTCAAAACGATTAGTACACATTGCATAAGAATAAATTGTATTGTTCTTACTTAACTCAAATAAAACTATTATATCAATTGTATAGGACGTCCATAGAAAGACATCCCTAAGAGAGGAAATCATTACACAGATTCCAGAGAAACCTAAAATAGTCACCCAGACATAACTTCACCCATGGAAGATTGCAAGAAACCCGAACAGGAGGGAAAACTGGAATACACTCAGATATGATGAAACAGCACGACTCTCATGGGGGCAATTATCACCAATATGGCCTTCACTGCTTTCTGTCCGAAATCTCATGTTGATGCTTGAAATATACAATCATTATTTATCTATATGCCCCTCTTTTAGATGACTGCTGCCTCTCCATGGATTGGAAACAGATCTGACCGTCCGCACAGAAGGAGGAAGTGAATTGCTATATAACTCCCCTCCTGTGCAGACTTTGGATGTGCTATGTGTCCATAAGCCATTACTCTGGATCAGAATCCAGGTCTACATGAGAACTGCGGTCTAGCGGAGACCTATACAGGAGTGCGGGAGAGAGGAGTGAACTCCCCTGTCACTACCTTCTCTCATGTGGAAATGACAGGGGCTAGCAGCTCATACACTCCCTTAAGTGACCCATGCGGATCACCCAAACCCTGCCTTCTCCTCCTGAAGCCCTCCAAACATTGCGTAATATAGGTGGATAATATAAGTCGAGCATCAGATGGGATGCAGGATCCGGCCCTCTGTGAGTAAATCGGGCCTAATGCAGAAGTATGGATCCAGATGCTTGATCCTATGTTATTCAGACAAGCCAATTTTATATTTAAAAATAAAATACAAAATAAACCCAAAACATATAATATGGCAAATTTATAGTAGAATTCAGCATTTATCCTAGTTGTCAGAGGGGCTTGCATAGTGGCTGGGGAGATCCCCCTGGTATTCTCTCAGTTAAGCTCCAGAAGTTGTTGTCTTCACCCTTTGCAGTATTCACAGTTATACATTGAAGCATATATATATATATATATAGGTGGTGATTTGTTAAAGGTTGAAAACATATTTGCACAGACAGTGTAACAGTTAATAAATAATGTTGCTGCAATATTTATTGACAAATTGTTTTCCAGACATTGCCAGATACACCCATGGGTGGGGGAAGACACATCCCTTTGGCTCAGTACTTAGATGATGTTTTCATATGATTTTCACTTGCAAAAGTTGGCAAGAATGACAACATATCTGCACGGTGACATTGGCCTTACCCAACTCTTTGAATTTCAAGTAGATTGCAGTATATGAGCTTGCACAATTGTAATCAAAAAGAACTGTGACTGGCCTGTAGGGGGCACTATCTCTCATGCTGGAATCACCTATCCAATGAAAGCTAAAGTCTACTATTGTACCCGGACCCCTCTTCTCAGTCATTGTGTTATAACTGGGGTTTTGTAGTGAGAGCTCAGGAATGAGCAATGCTGGGCAGTACAGAACCTCACGCAATTTACTAATGAAGATATGGAACATATCAGTTTATGTGCTGTACCCCCTAACTGTCCCGATTCCAGTGGCATAGCCTCATTTACAAATGACTATCATGCTGTCCTGTCCACCTTTCTGTGTGTCCCGATAAGACTAGAGGCCAAGGGGGAGATTTTATGTTTTTTTCTACAGATTTTTATATTATATATATATATATATATATATATATATATATATATATATATTAGGATAGATTAGTGTCCAGGAATGGGACTATATAATGTATATTGTGTGTCACTCCTGTGACAGTGTAGAATGGCATCTCAGACCTCTAAGTTACTTTATACAGTGTGCAAGCTCCTCATACTTAATATAACCCGCATATAATACAACAACATTAAGGGGGGTTTCTGGTCAACCAGACCCCCCCCATCCCCCGTGTTTGCCTCTGCTACGCTTTCATAATGGCAGTGCAAAAATTACCTAGGTCCTCCCCATATAGCATCATCAGGGGGCAAATAAGTCCTTACCAACTCCACCCAAAATCCACCCTTGTTCCTGAGCAAATACCACTAGCCGAAACAAAACAAAAAGTAACTTTTCAGTTTAGTCCGCTTATTGGGATAAACTGGAAGATGTGCAGAACCGCTGGACAGTCGACCCAAACTGAGTCCGTCGCGCTTTTACATTACCCTCAATCCTGAGATAACGGGAGAATCACCCAAAGTCCAGGATTCTCTCAGGAGAGAGTTTAAGGAGTATAACTCAGAATATAAAGTAATATAATGTAATATGTATATTTTAAATGAGATTCCTACTCTAATGGCTTTGTCCATAACTCCCAGAATCCTTCTTCCTGAGAGAGAATATGCTTTTAATCACTTCATACGCTTCACAATGAGGAACAAAGAGAGTGCTTCTATTTCCTCGTACAGCTCCGGACTGATGTACAATGTGCTTAATAACTGTGGATCTTTAAAAGGCCATTAAATATAAATTATGCAGGAAATGGTAAAAATAACTCTGATGGAGCAGCCAAATCTGGGTGGCCTTGGGCAGTTTATGCATCATTTCTAGTAATTGAATATTTTGAAGTCCCTAAACGTAGAGCAAATGAAACCAACAAAACCACATAAAACGACCCTAAATTTCATATTTCATTATAAGGTTTTACAAAGAAAGTAATAACTGATTCGAAACACATTATATCCTGAAAATACACCTAAGTAAAGCGCTTATAATGATCATTGGTATATATGTGTAAACTAACTGTCCTGGATTGCAGGGAACGGTTCTCATTTGGGGCTGCATTTGCCAAGCTTCGACATCTTCATTATCATATGATAGTCAGTTTTTAAGGTGGGTCATATTTACAAAACCCTAGAGGAGGTGATTAACACACCGCTCAGAGAGTATCGGCATCTGAAGATATTAGCTCTATCACCGCATAGACCTCTCTTTTCCTCCGTCTAATGGAGGACGGAGAAATGATATACTGGGCATGCGCCGGGACACCAAGGAACATCGATGTCTATGGTAATCCCGCAGACCATGGAGGTACCTCACCAGACAGGTACGTTTCGTTAAATAGTGTGGTCAGTGGCCGCAGCAAGCCCATGCGAGCCTGGCAACTATAATTACCATCCGCAGCGTTAACATTAGTAAGTGGAGCCCTTTATATTATTTTCTGAAGAGATATAATTCTTATAAATGGGTGTTACATTACAAGGACCTGTCTGAGGAATAGCAGATACATTCCATTAGTATTGACACAATCACTCTTCATGGTGTAAAGCTTCAGTATATGCCAATATTCATCAGGAACCATTGCAGAAAGATATGGGCCCAAATGTAATAAACTGCAGGATTGGAAAAGTGGGAATCAGATTGAGGCTCTCTGTTTCATTCTAATGTGCTGTAGGATGTGACCTCGAATCTGATTGGTTGCTATGGGCAACATCCCCATTTTTCCAATCCGACAGTTTAGTAAATTTACGCCATGGAGTAGCTTTATCACAGTCCCTAGTGTTGGTTGCAAGGTGCATTGCTGAATATAACATTAACAAACACATGGGTGGACATGGGTGTCTGCGGGGGACCTGCACTGGTCATGATTCACACTTTTCGGAAGACAGTGACGTCTTCCAGTGGGCTGTACAGGTTCCCCTTTGCCTCCCTAGCAGACACAGTAAGCTGGGACTAATGCGTCAGTCATTTACAGCAAAGTGTTGCAGAAAAGAGAAGCAGAAGGAAGATTGCAAAGGTAAGTAAAGTGTTTAAGCTCATTAAAGGCATAGGTTGGTGTTGGACCACAGGAAACACACAAGGGACGAGACTGTCATGTCCCAAGTGGTTTGGATACAACCTGTTTCTGGCTTATCTTTAATAATCAGTCATGGGGGAAGCAACAAGAAGAAGTTGGTTTACTAATTACTCATTACTTTTGGTGGCCCTGGTAGTGGAATAAGTACATTTCGGGCATATTGTATGCAACTCACCCCCCACATCAGGGCTCGAAGTGAGGGGGTATACGGGGGTATGACATACCGGCACTTCTCCCACTGATGTAATGGAAACATTTCAACTCTCCATTGACTTCCATTATTTCCTATGTTTCCATACCCCCACTTCTAAATTTCCACTTCGACCACTGCCCCACATATATATAATCACATTCGTGTTGTAAATGAAGGTATTTGATAGTTTCACCAATTAATCAAACAATGCAGCCTGGTTGGAGACAGGTATAAGCCTATATTCTGGCACCAGCAGACCGCTGGTGGGTAACCATTCATGCACAAATTCATTCATAGCTCGCATATGGGGCTGGACTGTATGGTCTCATTTCAGTCATGGTTAAGCGGCCAGATTACTGATGTCGCTTCCTGTAGAATACTATACTATGCTGGTGGTATGAGGTAATATGCTGTGTTCAGGTCTCTTTTCACAAACCAGAGCTGTAATGTCAATGTTCTCGGTACAGAGATGATTTTTCCAAGCTCCCGCTCAATGAAAATACTTTCTTTTTAATGTTACAGAAATGGTCACCATGACATTTACTGTTTCGGCAGAGGCCTTTAGATCACTTCAAATAGCTTTTGGGTTCTATGCGATTTCTTGGCACATCATAAGGTCTGATCTTTGGGTGAATTTGCTGGGGGGGAACTGGCATCTGTCTTCTATGTGCTTTCTGTCAAATGAATTTCTCTCACTGTACCATAATACAGCTCCAGATTGTTTTCAGACCGATGAACAGCGACAGTAGTTTCTCTTTTCTCCTCTGCGTGGTGTTCATTGAGATCTGAACGCTGCAGACCACCAGGCTAATGGTTCAGCACCTCCAACCCGTTCAGCCTTGAAGTTGCCATGTAATATTACTACTGGATTCACCAGGCCAGCATTCATTGTATGT
The DNA here is from genome assembly GCA_016617825.1 of Platyplectrum ornatum. Lineage (NCBI taxonomy): Eukaryota > Metazoa > Chordata > Amphibia > Anura > Limnodynastidae > Platyplectrum > Platyplectrum ornatum. Next base: position 14,507 of record JABWIB010003407.1, on the reverse strand, counting down.
ACATTACTTTCTGAAAGCATAGCCAAAAACTAGATGTAGCTGTTGAGTTGGTCGTATCATTGTATCATTGCTAGAATGATAATTAAAGCGAAGACCATCAACTTCAACACGGCGCCCCTTCAGTGTGTCGCGCACAGTTTGGCAGGTGTTATAAAGTGTATTTCTCTGTGTATGGAAAGATAGACAGATTAACTGCATTCTGGCCCAAAAGAGTGGCAAACGTCACCCATCGAAAACAAAGGGAGGTCCTCTGCACTGTGCACCTGCAATGAAACTCTGGTGGAATCCAAGACCATGAAGTGCTTGATTGTTAATAGTTGAACAGGCGTCCAGTAACTTGTGTTATGTGGTGATATGACCAGTCCACACATACTTTCCAACCTTCAAATGTGCGGTCAGGCAGTAGCAGTGTGTCTGTCCAGTCATACAACCTGTTTCACTGCTTCAGGTCCAAGGAGCCTTAAACCTCCTGCTCCTACTCCTCCAAAGCTATGACCCATAAAGAGGACAACACTGAGCAAATATGGGGCCCAATTTACTAATATTATCACTGGGGGCGATATTACATTCATCCAGCTCGCAGGACCTCGCTGCGAGGCTGACACCATCGCCCCCAGCATTTACAAATACTCTCATGCCCAGTATATCATTGCTGGGATTTCTAAGTCCCAAAACGGACTTGATCATATGAAATCGATAATTTTTGGCTTGTTTAAGGCATAGCTTTGGTCGGATATTAAAAAAAGCAGTGAATTATGCGTAGAGTTGGATCAATCCAAATAATTTTGGCTATCAAGGATAATCGCTTCCATCGTGTTTATATGACTTTTATGTGGTGTAGTAGACTATGTACACAAAAAACAGGCATTTGATATGGCAATCAGCTGTGAAAATATTAACACAAATGTCAACCTTTAACCATTAACTAAGAGAAATCTTGGTATTTTAAGTCATTTTGGAAATAAAAGATAATACTCTATATCAGTGTTGCCAACGCTCCTGGAATTTCAGAGAGGAAGTTATTTTAAGCCCTGATCAATACTATAAATGGGTCAAGCCTCATCCATCAATATATAAATGTCCCTCCTCGATACTGCTGACTTTTGTGTTTTCCCGGGAAGCAGGAACCAAAATTGGCAAACTCAAACAAAAATGAGAGCAGGGCATACTTTTAAGACAATGATGAGCCTTTTGTGAGGGTTAGGTATAGTCAGTGTGGTGATATCTGGATATACATGGACTTATCCAGAGGACACATAGGAATGAATCATAAATTTCAACCCAAAATATAGAAGAGCTGTGTGCAACAAATATGTCCACCCATTCCCTGCCATAAGGCGCCCTGCAGATGTGCTCACAGCATCAGGAGCTGATAGTTTGTGTTATATTCTTTACCTCTGAATTAGACCAACTTAAGTGACTTAAGCCAATTCGCATTAATCAATATTTGAAAAAAAAACCCTTTAATCTTATGTACTTATGGGCAACAATACCCCAGGCTTATTTTAGCCAAATGGGCTACTCCAGCAATGCCTGAGCAGTTCACTCATTAATCTTTCAAGCCCTTCAGGTCCTAGGTCTGGACATAAATTGTCTGTTCACCAGCGTTGTTGGAACAGCAGAAAGATCATTTATTTTAGACCCCAAGTATGTCTGCAGAAGAATACTGTTTGAAGACAGAATAGAGATTGAGGTCAGGGTCTTTGGCATGAAGCATCATCTACTAATGTGTCCTCTATGCCCAGAATGTATTGTGTGGAAAGTCACAGATGTGTTGTGTGAGATGAATATCTACATGTGAGGTGACTCGAAACTACAGATATATCAGTATTTTAATTGAGACTTTTGATGATACGCAACTTAATATAGATACTCAGCTGAGATTACCGGGATCATAACCGGTAACATTTCACTTGTGCCTCAGTCTGATTACATTGTAAATGTAATTGACAATGAACAATTTTATTTTGGAACTCTAATCAGAGTTGAGCTACAAAACATCCCCTGCAGGTTAACATTGTTTTGCTAAGGTGCAGATCTGCTCCATTTCTAATAGTTACTAACAGTTCAGCCTCATGTTCCGAAAATACCATCACGTCAGATCCAGAATTGTGCTAGATACCGCGCTACAGGTGTAGGCATTGCCATACCAGAGGAAATTCTGGATCTAGAGGAATATGATCTGTCCTGGTTTTAAATCGGACATCGGGACAGTATAAGGCAAGAAGCAGAAGCCCCTTGACAGTAACATACTACCAAAACAATATCCCCATTTTACATGGAATGATGAGATCTTAAGATATGGGCCTAAATTCACTAAGCGGGGAGTTTACAGGGGAATTGAAATTGGGGATGTTGCCCATAGCAACCAATCAGATTCAAGCTCTCATTTTTATTTTACATAGTGGAGAATGTGAGCTCGATTTTGATTGGTAGTGAATTTAGGTCATGGTGTGACTAGCGCAACAACTGTCCAAGCAAGGTGAGTGACCCACCTTGCCCGTGTGTTAGTTACAGAGATATCAGAACTCCTGCTGTGGTCTGAGCGGAGGTCTGGATCCAGTCCATAGTTATTTAAACACTAGGTGGCGCTGTTCCTTTTCTGTCCATAATATACATTTACATTTTATGACTCAATATACATTTAGCATCAGTGCAAGGCAGCGAAGAGACCCCCAATCTATATATAATCTATATAATATCACCCCAATCAGAGTCTGAGACATTGCATAGTGTGTGGTCAGCTTTATTCTTTTATTAAAGGATTTCCTCAACTCTCCAAGCACATTACATACTGCTACCACTCACTTGTTACTGAACAGATGTAGTTCTTTCTCCAGAAGGCCTCTCAGACGTACCATAGGCTGATAATTTGCCTCTATTCAGGCCATTATAAATATAATACACCAGCAGGTACATAGGTCCGTCATTATGTCTATATAGCATTTAAGCTGCAATCACCTCCAGCATTGACCCCCCCTCCTACCCCTGTGTGTGTCTTTGCCATCCATCTTGGCCTTTTGAAGATCTCCTTTCTATAAGTTCTCTCTGGCCTCGGGCTAGCTATTTATTAGCATGGTGAGATAGGCTCTTTTCAAGCCTCATTCTTGTCCTGGGGAGAAATGCCATTATCTTTACACAGAGCCAAAAATACTTTTTCTCATATTTCATGTTTGCAAGGGAATTTTTTCAAGTCCCAGGAAACCTTCGATGCGGGATGAATCACTGTTTGAATGAATATTTCCTCTATTTATGTGAGAAGTCATCTCTATGGAAGTACTCCTTGGAAACAGATGGAATATGTGTCAGCCTGACCTCTGTACTTAGCATTAACTATTATAGAGACTTTCAGATTGGATTGCGTCTCATGCTCTACCATGTGCCCTCACAGGGGGCTATCCGTAATGCTCCCACAATGCCCAATATGTATACCAGATCAGCCTCTCTCGTGGAAGTATACCACGTTGTACACTTTATATATCATATGCACTGGTTGAGATATATAATTCATTCATACTCCAAGATAGTTTATGAAATATCCCGTCTGCTATCTGATAACCACTAGTTAAAATTCAAGCATGCCAAAGTGTCCTTAATACCACCATGGAGAGGTCCAACTACCACTTGGGCTGAAAACATCATCTCTCAACTCTAATACTGTTTGCAACTAATGAAATTTACCTCCCCTGCAATTCAACATGGTTTGCCCACATATGAGTAAGTCAATAGTAAATCTGGATCTGGTACAATGTGCTTAAATTGCTGATCATTATTTAGTCTGGATCTGGGTGACCATCCTGATTGCCTGGTGAATAATCCAGTCCTGGGTATTACAGAGGTCAATCCAGTGTGCCAGGTGTTGGTAGATCGGGGTGACAATTTAAGCTTTTGGGACTGGATTCAGACCTCTTCACATGTTCTGTAAGCATTGAGGTCTGGACGTCCGCAGGGAAACAGGAGTTGTACAAGTATATGGGTATATTTACTAAGCGGCGACATTGCAGTGAGATTGAAAAGTGGCGATGTTGCCCATAGCAACCAATGAGATTCGAGTTCACATTCTCCAGTGTGTAAAATGAAACTGCAAGCTTGAATCTGATTTCCAATCCCACTGCAATCTCGCAGCATAGTAAATATACCACACAGACTTACCTTAAGCCTTTCATGAGAATCAGTGGTCGCATACAACCCTCATCCGCATGGAAGTCTCTGTACCTACTGGCTAATTTAAATGGCCCCCTGCCCGGCTTGTAGAGTATTGGTGAGTGGAGGGGATGGCCCACCCTGTACACCAGGAGGTAATGTAACATCTGGTGTGTGCCTGTGCAGATGTTATGCTGGCCATACACTTATGCGGTAGGGGTGCGGTGATGCCATTCCCACTCTCACCGGTCGCACAATGCATTGCTGATCTGCAAACAATGAATGCACAGGTGTATGGCCAGCTATACAGATACAGGGGTATATTTACTAAGCAGTGAGACTGCAGTGAGATTGGAAAGTGGGGGATGTTGCCCATAGCAACCAATCAGATTTAAGCTTTCAGTTTCATTTTACACACTGGAGAATGTGAACTCAAATCTGATTGGTTGCTATGGGCAACATCCCCACTTTGCAGTCTCACCGCTTAGTAAATATGCCCCACAGGCTTATTTACACATGGAAGCCGGTGCCTAGTATATGTGGCACCACTGAGTGTGCCAGATGTAGGGAGACACATGGTTCTACCCATGCCAGGAGAGGAGCACCTGGTGCAGCAGCCATAATATAAACCATATAAATATAAATACATTAATGTTCATTAGATTTGGGTTCAACAAAGTCGCTGGTGCTTGTTTTTATATTGCTTCAATCCGCTTGTACACAGTCCGTGCACATTAACTTACTTATTGTTTGTCAGTGTAGTTCTATATCTGTCATGCCAGCTGGTGGGATTTAAAGAGCAAGGAAGAGGGTACATAATTATGTCTGTATTACTCACAGGACCATACGTAGTAAATAAATAAAGAGACATCAGACACTGTAACAAGGATCACCAACAATGGTCCGAAATGAATGAGCTGAGAGTTTACAATATGACAGAGAGGGAGGAGGATTTACTGATCAAAAGCCCCAGAATTCACATTATTTGTCCAACTGCAAAACTATGAAACACAAAAGATCTAAAAGAAAAACGATTCAGTGGGGACCATTTATTTATTCCATTTATGTATGTGTATGTATGCAACAATAGCGAGCGCGACTGGAAGTACACTTCAATATGTGGGTTAGGTGATGAGGATGTGAAAGGGTGAGCGTGGAAACTGGTCACTAGTGGCTGCTGGAGCGGTGACTTTGTTTTATATTGCTGTAATACTGATTTTAAAAAAGTGCTTTTTGTGATTCGTTATAAACCACAATGCTCACACTTATCACTCACATTTAGAATGGATCTTTTTATTTTTTACATAGGGTTTTATTAGTGATTTATTAGTTGAAACTACATTTTTATTTATATTTTTCTGTGATTATTTATATTCAAAGTAATTACAGCAACGCTTTCTGCTACTGGATTGCCGATCCTTGGAGTTGTTGCTCTTTTAATTTATTTAATTTTAAAATATTGTTACATACTTGTTTAGCACCTGTGAGACTTATAACTTCTTTCTACTATTGCTGGTACACTTGGTGTGAGGGGGGGGTTTAGAACTTCCATTCCTTGGCCTAAATTTACTAAGCGGAGATTGTAGTGAGATTGAAAATTGGGGCTATTGCCCATAGCAACCAATCAGATTCAAGTTCACATTCTCTGGTGTGTAAAATAAAACGGAGCATGAATCTGATTGGTTGCTGAGGGAAAAATCCCCACTTTCCAATCTCACTGCTTAGTAAATATACCCCCTGGTGAATGCTGGCCCTCAAGTCTGTAATAAACACGGTACTGTAGTGGCAAAAGTTGGAGATGGAGGGTATGAATTTACATGAGAAACTCTCTGTATTTATGGTGACCCTTTCTCTGACTCTTGGCAGTGCTGAAAAGATTACAGAAATTAGTATCTTATTCATAAGTAGGCCTCGTCCACCATTTTTTTGATAGATGCAGGTATACATCAGGGGGTATATTTACTAAGCCGCGAGTTTGCAGTGAGATTGGAAAGTGGGGGTGTTGCCCATGGCAACCAATCAGATTCAAGCTTTCAGTTTCATTTTACACACTGGAGAATGTGAACTCGAATCTGATTGGTTGCTATGGGCAACATCTCCACTTTCCAATCTCACTGCAAA
>JABWIB010003406.1:22790-33057 GCA_016617825.1 Platyplectrum ornatum | reverse complement strand
ATTAAAATAAGTCCTCCCCTGAAAATAAGCCCTCTGGTGTTTTTCTGTTAAAAAAAGATAATAAGACAGTGTCTTATTATCGGGGAAACACGGTAGAATGGATTCGGGTTGGGTTAGGCTGTAAGCAATTAGTGGTTTGGGTTAGGCTTAGGGTTAACAGAAAGAAGAATGTTGGAGTTAGGCTTATAGAATGGGGATGGATAGGGGTAGACTGCAGGAGATGTAGGGTTAGGATTAGGCTAATATAATGAGGAAGGTTAGGGTTAGGCTTATAGAATGGGGAGGAGTGTTAGAGTTAGTCTGTTATAAGGTGAAGGTTAGAATTAGGATATAGGACATAGAAGGCTTAGGTGAATAGAAGATAAGGGTCAGGTTAAGGGTTAAAGTAAGGGTTAGGGGAAGTTCTTTCTTTTCTGAGCAGGAGGACAAACCACAGCCATTTCATCAGAACAAATACATGAACCAGCTGTATGGACAGTACGCTAGCCTGCTATTAAAGGGAAATACATGCAGGTCACACACCAAAATGGGCAGAGTGGAACATTTTCTGCACAGACTGCAGGGATGTAGATTACACCACTGCAAGTAACAATTGGCCAGTGTCCAATGGTTTAAGGGTTCAGGGGCAACTTTTAATTATCCAGTATTTTATTGGGGAAGATTGTGAACCTTTGTCCTAAATAGCTTTGTGTTCATGCAAGGTGTAAAATTCATGTACACCCTTTCAATGCAACTCAACAATGCAAGAAAATATGAACTTAGGGTTGGCAACTTTTGCAAATAAAAATTGTGATAACGCTATCAATCCTCTGCACCAAAAGGGGTGTATCCTGCACCACCAATGTTTTGTTAATATCTCCACCATTGGGTGTTTCCATTGCTGTCCTGAAAACCAATTCTTAATAAAAATGTTGCATCAATATTTATCGTTTGTCAGATTGTCATTGAATAAATGAGTGTTTTTATGTTATTTTTGATTTGTCTTTAGCAGCACTGCTTATAAATGGAAAAATAGTATATGACTTACAGGTCAGTGCTTATAAATGGAAAAATAGTATATGACTTACAGGTCAGTGCTTAATGATCTGTTTGAATATGGTAATGTAAATTTTTTAAATGTTTTAGCACCTATACACACAGACATCACCAGCAAACTATCAATACAAGCTATTACTTAGTTACATACAGTTAGAACTATCCAAATATATCAGGGAGCCAGCAGCATGGGATCGACCAGACGGTGTGATTTATGCAAATTCATACTTTTACTATGGGTGTGCGGTATTTGACGTCATCAAGTCTCATTCCCCATAGTAACGATCGCGTGATTTACATTAAATCCCAGGTCCAGAGAGATTTGCTGACTCTCCCGGGATACTGGGAGAAGTGCCCAAATTCCAGGAGTCTCCCGGATATTCCAGGAGATTTGTCAACCCTGAAATATATAATACTTTAAAAGGGTTGTGAACCAGGTGAACCAGGTAATCACGTGACTGGTCCGCTGACAATACGGCAGCACTAAGTATTCCCATACAAAAGCCTTGGGCACCTTAGAGAAGAGAGGCTCAGGAAGGCCAGACAAGGCGCTGTTCTATTTGTACAAATGGAAGGGTTAAAAATATTCTGCCTTTGGTTAATAGAAACTGAATGAGAAATGCACATTCTGTCAAAATGTTGTTGAAGAATAATTTCGGTGGGGAATGGGATGCAGGCAACGGAGCAAAGCTCTTTCTTGGTGTGTCCAATACCTGTTTGTGCTGCTTATAAGTAAGATGATGCGGAACGCTGAATGATTCACCCTGTAACTACTGACATTCACAGTCTATGAAAGTGTGAAAGACAAATTATCCACATCAACATGTCATGGGTGTACTGATAAATGTAAAAAGCCAGTGCTTAAATAGCTCGCATATCTTGAACTGTGCATAGAGCCTCACATTTACTAAATCAAAATAGAAAATGTTTTGCATATAAAAGAACAGGATTATATGCTGCAGATTATTTCTCACTGAGTCGAACGCATGAGCAGGGAATTTATTGTAGAAAAATGTATCAGCAAATGCAGAGGTTGCTTACAAATGAGATTTCCTCCTGATTATGTAAATACATGTATTAGAACACAGCAGTAACAACATTGTGGATCTAGTCTTGAAATGGTAAACTGACCCAATACTGTGTCTACATTACATGAACTTTTATTTGTAGTATCATAGAAATGGGTTATAGGAGATCTAAAAAATATATGTTATAAAATTGACATGCAATCCTTGGTGGTAGTATAACGACAGTGAAATACACTTTTTAGGCTAAGTTGCTTTCACCATGAAAGATTTTGTTTTAATTATAGTTTTTTGTGAATTCATTCATTCCAACATGGGTTAGCATACCTCCCACCTGTCCCTATTTCAGCGAGACAGTCCAGATTGCGAGTGACTGGTGACTGTCCCGCTGTCCTGCTGTCCTGCTGGTTGTTGCGTTTTTTTCATGGTTTTTCATTTGTTATGCCATAAACAGCAAAAAAGGGGAGTCAGGGGGCAGAGCTTGGCCAGTCCATAGGTGGGGATGGGGGGGTTAGTTCCACACAAAGGGGACAGAGTCTATTTGTCCTGGTCTCCTCAGGGCAAAAGTTGGGAGGTATTAGTCAACGATATCACAATGAAAACGTTTAGCTAGAAGGTTAAGGGAAGGCAAGTATGAATACAGTACTTCATATTACCGTGTTACCTTAACTTTGCTCTATAACACACTATGAAACCTAAAAAGTGCAGGTACCTTTCCAAACTAATATGAAGAAACTGTTAGGAAGACAAAACCCATAGACATAGAAATCGGATTTATGTAGGTGTGAGTATTTTAAATACAGGTGATATGTGAAGTGGTGAATTACTGTTCTGACTGTCAATGGCTTGAAACGTTAAAAAGTGTTCTTTATGCAGCACCGTTCATATATTCATTTATCTTGAAAGACTTGAGGAAAAAGGTGCAAACCCCTCTTCATGCTCTTCATATCATCACTGAGTGTGTTCATTGGAGCAGCTGGAGCAATACTCCGATCTGTGAGGCTAGAGACTATCTATACTGCAGCGACTGCAGCGGGACATCTCGCCCCTAGGATTTATTCCATCTATCCAGCTTGAGCTACTGTGAACTTCAGCTCGAGATACTGTGAACCCCTCTCGGGACCGCTGCATCACCGCTTGGCCGGTTCAGCTCTGTATTTGCTTGTCATCACTCTTTCTTTTCCTATCATACATGCATTAAGTAGACGCTGACCAAATCTCTACACTCAAGCAGTATACCGCCGGTGCTATATAGAGATTGGAACAGCTTAATTACCAACAATCGTTGTCCTAAATCTCCCTCTTCCCCTGGATATTTTGGATGACTGCATCTAGGGGGGAATTCAGAAAACGTCGAATTGATGTGGGATTTGAATTCGGCAGCATTCGCCAGTGATTTGAAATCGCCAAAGCATGGTAACTTGCATGGTAAATGGTTCTGAGGAATTGAGCTGAATTCCCCGTCGAATTAGTCCGACGGGGAATAGAAATCGCCATGTCGAAATTACTGCTACATCATTATTGTTGAATTTAAATCCATTTAAGTTCAGTTTCTTATTATTATCTTTTATTCTGTGTTGCTTGCTTGAATAATATTGCTATTTTTTAAATATATATTTTTCTATTACACATATTTAAACTAAACAATCTATATTACAGTCTATATTACAATCTATATACAGTGTATATATTGTCTCTAGCGCTGGTTCCTCATTCTGTTTCTTACTATTTTAAATACAGACAAAATATACTATCTCATGGTTTGCTGCAGATTTAGCACTACTGTGACTCCCCAATAATAAGACCTACCCCAAAAATAAGCCCTACTCTAATTTTTTTTAAACCACCAAAAATAAGCCCTACCTTGAAAATAAGCCCTATCGAATTTCCCAGTTTGTTTAAAAAAAAAAGCAAGCAATGAAGGACTGAGGGGAATGGTGGGTATAAAAGCAGGACTGGAGGGCATGATGAGTATAAAAGCAGGACTGGGGGGCATGATAATTTTAAAAGCAGGACTGGGGGGCATGATAAGTATAAAAGCAGGACTGGGGGGCATGATGAGTATAAAAGCAGGACTGGGGGGTATGATGGGGATAAAGCAGGACTGTTTATATAAATCTCTTTCAATGTTAATTAAAATAAAATCTACCCTGATGCAAAAAAATAAGTGTCTTATTATCGGGAAAACACGGTATTATAGAGTGATAATTATTATGCCCACTGATGAAACTAACTACAATGGTCAATAGTCAATTGAACACTCCTTATGCATTAAGGTGTCCTTTCAAACTTCCCCCCAGAAGATGGATAGCAGGCAACGACACATAGAACCGGATCCACGTCCCTGCCATATAGGCATGTGGGGTATAGGCATGTGTCACTGCCCTCTCTCTCTGTCGGAAAAAAGAGGGGTCTAGAAGCCTGCCTCGACTCATTCACGTGGATCAGCGGTCCATGCGACCACTGACTGAACTAATTGAGGCAGATCCATACTGCAGGGGATCTGCTTGTTCACCTTTCCCCACTTGCGTGGAAACTGCACAAAATCCAGAATCTGGTCCATAGTGTACAAAATGAATTATAGCCTCACCCGTTGAATGCCCTTCCCAATGTGTACACTGCCACCTTCTCCTTCACATCCAGATTCGTAAACTATACACAGGCTTAAATTTACTAAACAGGGAGATTGCAGGGAGATTGAAAGATGATCACATTCAAACTTACTTTTTCAGTATGTAAGATGAAACTGAGAGATTGAATCTGATTGGTTGCTATGGGCAATCTCCCTGCTTAGTAAATATAGGCCATAGACTACACATGCTGTGCGTCAATTTCCACGGGCTTCTCTGGTCCAATTTTTTATATATACTTTATTTTGTGTTTTATGTTTTTATGTCCTTCACCTTTTACACTAATAAAAAATATAGACATTTGCGTGCAGTTTTCCCAATTTCTACAAATGACGGTGATAAATAATCACAGTTCAGTTTGTTGCCTTTTATTTTGTAGCGGGTATTATAAAGCCATGTAACACTTTAAAGGCCATTCATGGAATGCAACTCACACTGCTGTACTTGAGTTACGGTTTTACTATTCTTAGATTTTATTTACGATGGGAATGATGGTGACGACTTTAAGTTATAACTTCACTTTGGGAATACGGTTAATAATAAATAATTCTTAAAGCAGGATCATTTAATATAAAATACGTTTCACTTATGGTAAAGAAACAGCAATGTCTAGTTTTTTAGATAAAAATTGCATTTTCCCGAGCTTCCTTCTACTTGTGTCTTCTAAATTCAGTTTGTAACTTTCACAAAATGTCATCAAAATCTGTACTGCTGTCAGGAAAATTCAATTACTCCAGTACCACATAATTTTCTCAACCGTTATTGATAGTGGCAGAGGGATATTGAATTTAAATTATTTATTTTGATTGATTCGCATGTAGCTTCTTTACATTTTTACTGTAAAGGGGAAAGAGACAAACAATTCAAATTCATATATTTCAGAGATAGAATTCATATTAGAATGGAAATTCCTCTCATCCTCATGTCAGTGCGTAGGTTAACTTTCAAAGGAAAAGTCTGATAAGAAAGCAGATATATGTGTGAGAGCTTTCTGTTCTACAAGTTCTATTTATCAAAACTTTCATTCCCCAGCAATGTAAAACCCGTATTCCAAAGCTGCTCTGGAAACAGGTTTTAATGAGGGTGGTATGGGTTATGTTACAGGGTGCAAGGTGTGGAAGGACTGGATTAACATACCGCACCTCAGTAGGTCACTAGATACTAGGGTTTATATTTACTAAACTTTGGGAATGGAAAAGTGGAGATGTTGCACACAACAACCAAACAGCTTCCAGCTTTCTGTTTCGCCCGACTCTGGGATAACTATAATTATTAATATTTACAGAGACTACTGTATGCCAATAGTATGCAGTATAAAACTTCTGAGGGTCATGACAAATGATAGTTTACCCATTATTAATTACCCACAGATATGTTGATATGTAAATATATATGTGTGACATATGTGGTGGCAGGCTCGATATGTATAAGGTAGTGAAGGACAGTTTTGGGTGGATGGAAGGTGGTGTGATTATTTCGCCTTTCCATATAGTCAAAGCAAAACAAAGTGTTATATAAGCAGGATCTGTCAATTTAAGTTTAGCTTATAAAGCTTGGTAAGAAAGCACAGGTATGTGTATATCTCTGGACAAGGGTGAACTTCACAAGAGCTGCCTGCCAAACCGGAGTGCTGCATGCTTGAGCCAGTAAATGTCTAGCCCTATACTCACCTCCAGGGCCTACATTTACTAAACTGCAGGATTGTAAAAGTGGGGATGTTACGTATAGCAACCAATTTTCATTTTACATACTGGAGAATGTGAGTTAAGCTGGCCATACACTAGAAGATAAATTGTTCCAATCAAAAGATTTTTCAAGAGTGGGCAAAACCATGTTGAATTGCAGGGGAGGTACATTGAATTAATTGCAATCAGTATTACAGGTGAGATATGATGTTTCCAGCCCAAGTCTAATAACAGTGTAACAGTAACGCTGATCAGTATCTGTGTGCAAAATGCAATAATAAAGTATTCTCCCTGCATGCAAACACTGACATTCATTTTACCCCCCCTGCAATTCTACATGGTTTTACCCACGCTTGAAAAATCTTTTTACTGGAACAATTTATCTTATAGTGTATGGCCAGCTTAAGTAGTGATAATATGCTGTGTGAGATAGGTATGGTGTAGAAGAAGTGAGAAGATTTACTACTAATTATTAACCTTTGTACACAGTGCCGTTGTTGTAGATTTCAAACATTGATGAACGTTGTAGGTGGATCTTTATATCCTGAAATCTCATATGTTTCATTTTACCTTCACACATGTGTTTTGTACGTCTTGTGATTTGGAAGCAGAGCAGAAAGGAGCATGTGTGTGGTGATGAATGCACAGGGTGGTGGGGGATGAGGGATCCTAACAGTACAGAAAGGGCTGGCTTTAGCCAAGGTAGAGGTCTCCATGCAGTTCCTGTAAGAACACATACCTCCCAATAATTTAGGGTTCGAAAACGAGGCAAATATGCCCTGCCCCTGGATCACCCTGACTTCTCCCAAGTCCCATCCCCGGCTTCGCTCTTTTCTCAGCCGCGATTGCTGCAAATTTTTGCTTTTACTTCAATTAAACAAAAAGAATGAACACATACCTATTTGTTACAATGTGACAGTCATCAAAAATCGAGACTGTAAGGCTGAAATCAGGGCACTTGGGAGGTATGAGAATGGGAGAAATGGTGACGGCATTCAGCATAATGCAGTTTCGACATGATTAGAATGGCCAGTCCATTCAACTGACTCCTGAAGTAACGGGATAATTCCTAAAAGTCCTGGGGGTATATTTACTAAGCGGTGAGATTGAAAAGTGGGGATGTTGCCCATAGCAACCAATCAGATTTGATTTCACATTCTCCAGCGTGTAACATAAAACTGAGCGCTTGATTCTGATTTCCAATCTCCCTGCAATCTCACCGCTTAGTAAATATACCCCCAAAACCGTAGTGTTTATATGGATTTTTCCGTTACTTGTCTCAAAAACGGCTTCGATATGAATGCTTGTGTATGTATTAATCGGAGGCTGTCAGCGGTAATGCACAGCTTAGAAAGCCCTGTTGTCTGCTTATGGTTTATACAGCAGGTAGAAACAATTAATGTACACGAGTCCCAAATGTTCTCTCTGCATGGACATAATTGGTTTTAAATTTAGCAGTTGAACTCTAGTGTGCGTTTTGAGAGCAAACAAATGCATTTCAATTTCACCACAGCAAGAATCCATTCCATTTAGCATACAGTAATATAGACCATGGTGCTAACTATGCCATTCCAGCGAGCTAAACATTTCCCACCTTGCAATATGAAAATTCTATGGAATTAAAAAAGCATAAATCTGTGTTTAAAAGCAAAAACCAAAATGAAATCTTAATATAATATAGGGAAAAATAAACAAAATTATCTGTATCTTAGCTTTGTTTCAATTCAAAACAGGTATATTACATTTATTAGTTTAATTGCTCAAGCTAAATAGAAGAAAGAGAGCTATGCATATAACACTAACTCTAATTTAGACTAGGGTTTGGGTTTGAGATGGAGTGGACTAGATCCAGACTTATGTACTACTGAGCTTACAAACGTAAAGTTACAAGTGGACAAAACCATGTTGAATTCCAGGGGAGGTAAATTTCAATAGCAAACAGTATGAGAGATGATGCTTTCTAGCTCAATTCTAATAACAGTGTAACAGTAACGCTGGTTAACATTCGTTTTACTCCCCCTGCAATTCAAATTGGTTTTGCCCAGGTGCAATTTATTGTTCACTTGTAAGGTGAATAGTAAGTAAGTCTGGATGCAGTTCAGAGAAAGTGGAATGGATCCAGAATCAAGCAAATCCAGCGTCATTATGCAGGGACCCTACTCTACCATTTTTATTTAAAAGCAAGCCGGTGCGGAGGTCTGGATAGTAAATAAGGCAGAAGTCATACCTTACTGTACTATTTACTTCCAGCCATGCCCCCCCCGTGTGTACTTCACATACACAGTAATCACAAATAGAGAGCCTTTTCCATGGCCTGGATCAGGTCCGATGTTAGAATTAGGGCTCAGGTTAGGGGGACAGAGTGATGGGCCTGCACCAAGTATGCTCTATCCCTCCTGTAGGCACATGTCCCCCTGCTGAGGCATTGAAGAGGTGAAGATCCAGAGCATAGTGGCAGTGGGATGGGGCAGAGTATTATGGCAGCCACCACTATGATCGGTTGCCCCATTGCCACTATGCCCTTTTCCCCCACAGACTACACTCTGCCCCTCGCTGATAGACAACATGAAAAGCCTGTGATGGGACAGAGCTTACAGGCTGTAGAGCATAGCGTATCCAGCCATGTATAATTCTGAAAGCTATGAACGCTGAGTGAGACATGGCGGATAGCCAGTACAATGGCGGATACCTTTATGCTCTATACCCCTTTACCTCGCTTGATCTATATTGTCTTTTTTTTGTGCCTCATTCTGATGTTTTGTTACTAGTAGAATACATAAAACACATCAGTACAGTAGATAATGAGACCATTTTCTTCTGGAACTACAAACATCTCCCAGGTTTTTTTGTGCAAGAAAAACAGCTCCTGTCAGAAGTAAGGTACAGTCCTGTTTTATGTAGGCCTCATCTCTGTCAGCCAGCAAAACCTTTGTCATGACCTACTGGCAGTAGAGAGACCCAACAACTGTTTTATCATTCAGAAGACAATAGCAGAGATATTTACAGCTGCCTGGATCTCCTACTGTCTGTCTGCATCTATATCTTTAACCTTGAAGGTAAAAGAAAATATTCTCAGCCACCTTCGGTTCACATTGTGCCATTCTATCGTTGTACGTTTTAAAGGGATTTATGAAAATCAATGTTATTTCTCAGACAATGGAGACGGTGCAATTTATGAGTGAAAAGAAACACGACTTCTTTTACAAAAGGGCAATAAAGTTTCGCCATTGTTGCTGCTCTATTGTTTTGTTTTCTTCTATTCTGTACTGTCAAGAGCAGATTTGTATTTCCTGGAAACCTATTATCAGCTTTTAAGAACTCTGCGTGGTTTATTTCTAGGAAATCATTCACCCTTTGCATCTCAACCAGTAAATTACAGGCTGAGAGGCAGCGTCGGTGAGAACATTATACATGTATATAGAAAAGCTTAGTTAAATATGTGTTTATTGATGTTTTCGAGTCCATTCAAAGGCTGGGTGTGGAGGTATATACAGGGCTATGCCATACCATCTCTCCTCCCACTGATCATTGGAAAACAATACATTTACATTGACTATAACATTCTATTTTTGTAATCATCACTTCTAAGTGTCCATAATCTAATTTTCAACTTCGACCTCTGGTTTAAACAATAAACCTACCCACTGAGCCACTTATGCAGGGAAATTTACTAAAGGTCGAGTTTGAATTCTCGCCTGTAATGGTCGTGTTTTGGTGCGAGTTTCTGTTTTAAAGCGAGTTTAGTATTCACTGTAGGTCGTGTTTAGATAGACTCGCATTAGCCAAACTCGCACTTCCATGGGCGGCTAAAATTCGCAGTTGCGAGTTTTAACCAGGCAAACATACATTTGATAGTATTCACTGTCTGTCGCGTTATTTTGTAGCTGAAATC
>JABWIB010003405.1:4303-25480 GCA_016617825.1 Platyplectrum ornatum | reverse complement strand
CACCCCCACTTCCAGCCCTGCCTAAAAGGATGTTATTTGTGTTTCGTGTTTGTAGCCATTACACACAACTGGGAAATTACACAGAATGTAACTGTATCATTAGCGCTGATAAATGTCATCTGCGGGTATCTATCTAGAATTACCTGATTTCACCACATATACTTTAGCAAACACTGGAGCATTTTTGCTCTCATATTTAGTTTGGTAACACAATACCTTTAGGGGATATTGCTTTACTCTGTATCACAACTACATTTCTACTCTGTTCTCACCTGAATATGACTCAGAGACTGTCATTTCCTGCCTCTCCTGAAACCACACCAAGCAAAGGAAACAGGGAATAAAAAAACTGTACATATGTTTTATCAAGTGAATTGTGCACTAAAATNTGTGTGGACAAATACTATGGTTCATTCTATATATCAGCATGTATATGACATATGAATTGATTTAATAGCAGTTTTTTTCTGTATTATTGAAGTGTCAAATATTACAATTCTGTGTATGTGAAAAGGACTTATTACCAGGTATGACAATAGCAATTTGTTTTAATGTTCTATAACAATGATGGCGTGGGACTAGTCCCTGCGAACTGCTCTAAATANCCCCCCTCAATCTATGTAATGGCATTGGCATATTACTTTAAATAACAATATGTGTCCCTGAGTTTTTATTTTTGTTTGGAGGTGACATTTGAGGTTTGTAACATTTCCAAAGAAGCAATAAACACAGCTTAACAGTTTAAAAGACATTACGTGCTATATTAGAACAGAACCTCTAAATAGCCATAAAATTATAATCCTCTATGTATATGCTGTTTCTATCTTCCAACACCCAGAATTTCTTATGGTTGAGCTAATACCCTAATTTCACATACTTGTATACAGAATATTCCCAAAGACCTTTCATTCATATTTGTATGTGTATTATGGATATGATCTACATTACATATATGAAGTAATGGTTTTCTCTTCTTTCTTTGAAGGTGTATGTGGTAGCAGAAATTTACACCATTCTGCATCAATAAACCAAAAAGGCTCTTAATCAATNCAGATAGTGAGTGTCTGAAACAGGTCCAACACAAGTACGCAGCTTAATTACGATACACAATTGTCAATAACACTGTATCCCAAATATGAAAGCATAAATTAGAAATGATGACAATAAAAGGAATTTGCATACATGATGTTTCAATTTTGTATTAGGCTTTTTTTTTTCCTCACAGTACTGATGTATGAATGTTGATGTATATATTTGACTCACAGTTTTTAGCAGTCAAGCAATCAGAGAGACATATGGGACAATGCGAAATCACTGTGGCAATCAAGGGAGCCAGAAACATTTACTACTACTACTTTTACCATGTTTTAACAGATTTAAACATTAGGGGGTATATTTATAAAGTGGTGAGATTGCAGTGAGTTTGGAAAGTGGGGATGTTGCCCATAGCAACCATCAGATTCAAGCTCTCTGTTTCATTTTACACACTGGGGAATGTGAACTCAAATCTGATGGGTTGCTATGGGCAACAGCCCCACTTTTCAATCTGGGGGAGAACAACCAAAAAAACCAAACCAAGTTTGGGTCAGTAGGGACATCAGGGTCAATAGCCTTTTCCCACAAGGGAACCCACCAGATATGAGCAAAGGAACCAACAAATGCATCTAATGCATTGTGTACCAGTTGGTGAGGATCTTCAGTTGGGNCTCAATCACTGAAAGACTGCAAAAGCAAATATGAGAGATCTGGAAAAGCACACAACCACTTTTCTGGAGATGTATCTATGTACTTTTTCATGCCCCCTGCCTTACATAAATGTCTGTGAACAAAACAGATTTCAATTGTATTCCTTGTTTCACGATGTGTGATCCCTGAATAAATATTTAAATGTATTTCGAAAGTACATGCTGAATTGGATGCAAAGGAACCAATAGACCAATGGCCGTTAAAGAGAATTTTTCAGAAAGGTTGTGTANATGCTTCTGGCAATCAAAATGATTCAATAGTGACTGATAATTGCTTATCGACCTTAAAATAACATCATTGTCTGTGCTAGGACTGGTGGCAGGGGGGATTACTGGAGAGGCAGGATCTCAGGCATTGAGGCAGAACAGTAGATACATTGCAGGGAAATTAACCAGGCAGCAGAATAAACTGAAAGGAGGCTGGAACAAAGCTGAGCTTCCGGAAAGAGCATAACAAGAGCTGATAAAAGCCATCCTAAAACATCCACTCAGAGCCTTGGCTAAATATGCCAGATTATTAATAGCAACTTTATTATGCCAAATGCCGCATAACATATAAGGGTGTACCAGCAGCAAGATTTATATTATTTTATTATAAAAGAATCATATTGATGAAACCTACCTCCTAGCTTGAAAAGCTCTTATCCCATCTACAGTTTATGCACTATAAAAAACTTTTCAACCAACACAGTAATACATTGGCAATTAAATATAAATAGTTCTACTTCCCTATAGTGTATGGTTTCCTGTGATCACAGTTTCAGATCAGCATTTTTTGAGCCTAAATTTGTAACATGCCTTCAATTGTCTTCATCATGCACTTATACAAAGCAAATTGCAACATATATGTATTTTCCATTAAAAAACAAGTTAGATGGTGACTAATGGTAAGGAGTTGTTGACATTCTATATTACACNGATATAGAAGAGAGAAACAACAGCCTTTAATAACTAATAAAGAGGTATATGAAAAATTATCATCCTGCTTAAAATGACAGACGACAGGCAAAAAGAATGATTTCATAAACTTANACAAAAAGTATATTCACTATTTTTTAGCACGGGCGTTGAGTAGGGTTTAAAAGGATTACACATGCAATAAGGAATTTACCTAGGAATCTGTAGCCACTGGTTACATTCTAAACAAAATACTCTGAGATTTAGGAAGGGGGTTGGTGAGTTCCTGTTTCCTGCTATCTGATGTCAATGTGTATTCATGAAAGTTTACAAAGCAAAGTCTCATTCTCACCCATCACTACTTAATTATTGCTTCTTTGGTAAAAACCAAAAGCTCCATCAGTTACAAGGCGAAAGAGAGGTCATTTGCATTACAATGAACAAATCATTTATTTGCTTTTAACATGACATCATTCATTTAGATAGCCAATTANACACTTTTTACAATGGGTTGTCTATGGGACAGTACACAGAAGTGCATGGTCAGATTTCAGAGAAGGCCTATGGGAATTCTCTTGCAGAAGTCAAGTAGAAGCAGCTCAAAACATATTGGAAGAAAAAAAGAAGCCTTTCTGCATCTACCTACACCTCNGCCTAACATTAGAACATACAGTACACATCAAGAAAAAACGGGTACTCAAAGATTAGAGTTGTGCCACTGAGGTGANATATTTAAACAAGAACTCAAACATGTTTAACCATTAACATTCCCATCATATTTTCGCTACAACCCCCCCCTACATTTTGGGTTTTGTTTTNGTTTAAT
Organism: Platyplectrum ornatum; assembly: GCA_016617825.1. Lineage (NCBI taxonomy): Eukaryota > Metazoa > Chordata > Amphibia > Anura > Limnodynastidae > Platyplectrum > Platyplectrum ornatum. The sequence goes on along the minus strand of JABWIB010003405.1, from coordinate 22,012 downwards.
CTGTTAATTGCCTTCAGAAAAACATGCTCAGAAGCTCACTTATAATCTCTGTATGGAAAATTACTTTTTCCTTTATGTATTATGTATTAAACAAGGCCAAAGGGTCACACGTCTAATGGTTGCTAGAAATTCAGAAAGAGCATGTTCTCCAATGCTCCACAACTGAAAACNAGGCAACTGGAAAATTAATAAAATAATAAGTCGGTTCTTCCAACTTAAAAAGAGTATGTTTTGAGGAATTACCTGGATGTAGCTTGGAGAGGATAGCTCTATTATGGTAGGAATTTTGAGCAAAAAGTTTAGCAAATACATGATACCTAAACCATTTATTCTAGCAAAACAAACATCAATACATTTATTATTGCCTATTATTTATTTACATGTTATTTTTTACATTTAAAGAGGAACGACTAAGTTCATGTGAAGCCCAAATTCAGGTAAAGGCCAATACACCACAAGTCCTGATCCAGCAGGGCTAAAGCTGGGTATGCACAAAGCATTCTACAGGACTANCATGTAGATAACATAATAAATGACTTTACAATATCTCATTTGTTTGTAAGCTGCAACAATCATAGGCCTTGCTTTTCATTTCGGAATTGGCAATCCTGGTCAATCCAACAGAGGGCTATGGGGAAAATGAAAAACCCCTTTATCAAATTCCCCAGGTAAAGTATTTCATAGTGTATAATTATATCATCATGCTTATCTTGACAACATCGGTAANACTGCATTGTGTAAAATGAAATGTTTAAGCTGCAGGTTACCTTGCTTTAGTCTATGTTTTATTAGTATAGTTTCATGAAANAAAACAGTATATTTTCTATAAAATGCAGNTTGTNTAGGAATTATTTTAGGACATCACGNGCACATAACAGCAACGCACTTCTCTATTTCACCCATACCAATCAGTTTGTAAACATNTAAAACATAAAAGTCATTTTATTATTTAAAGGAAATAAGATTGGACTACCCCAGACATCACTTATCTCTCTCCTTACAAGGGCTTTAAGTGATCAGTATGCCTCAGACTGTGCCAGCAGACTATGTCTAGGATCCTTTGCGTGTTGGCACAGAGCTGCACAGCTAGCTCTCCCATAATAAAACATTCAGCAGCAGCAGCAGCAGCAGAGCATTTATTCCTAGCACAGATTTAGAAGAGAGGAGGGGGAAGGGGAAGATGTAGATAATGCAAAACACACCCTTTTACATTATAATACTATACATCAAGGCATACCACTGTAATTGAAACACGAAAAGCTCAGCAACATTCATGTTAGCCCATGTTTACCATACTAGTATGGTGAAAAGCAGTGCTTTAGGAAACAGTCTAGAATCAATTAAACAAATGGTATTTCTAGTATACTAAGAAATTAATAACAACTCAAATACATGATAGAGTTTCAAACCATTTCAGGATCTGAATGATTAAGCCCTAATGACCTTCACCAATGAAGAAAAGGCCAGTGGCACATGCATACTGCAATTTTGTCAGCCTTTTGTATTTGGATACGTATGTGTGAATTGCACTGTGTGGTCAAAGCTAGAAATTGTTGTTCCAGAATCTTGTACTTTCCCTGGTGAGTGCATGCAGAGATATAATACTCTAATGCACTATATACACTACCTGTACCAAAAGTAAGAGGAGGAAACTGAATACCAGGGCCCAGCCCCACACTGGGGTCCTTTTATTTCTCACCAGCTGATCACCTGCTTCTGTCATCTAACCAGCAGCTTGTTACTTCTGCAGTCCCCACTTAAATTGGGGACTGTCCACTAGCTCTGTGAAAAGAGAAAGGGCAGCATTTCCTGTGTTATGCTGCTCTCACATTGGAGTAGAGAGATGAATATTATCTGGTTTATAAGGTTAGTTTAGTGTGAAGTGACCGGGTTAAGCATTAAGTGTAATTTAAAAGGTTTCATTCAGTGTATACTGGGTGGTTGGGGGGGGGAGGTAGATAATTTTGTATAAACTGGGTGAAAGTTATGAATTTGGGAATAGGATTTAAAATACTGCAGCAAGAAGATTTCATTGCATGTGTTCTGGAGACAGTAAAGAATAATGTACATTTTTATCTAGTGTAAATTGGAGGCGTGCTCTCACACACACTATCAGAGGCTCCACCAATGCTCTCTATAGGGCCGATCCTGCTTTACAAAATAGATGTCACTAGTAAAATCTGTGCTGCATCTGAATTCGGTCCTATGTTAGGAGCACATCACTGCTAACTTCATGATGGAATGCTTGGGGAAAAGACTCAATTGGCATGATCTTTATTTAAAAGAAAAAAACTAAACCAAAAAGTATTATTTATTTAATTTATTTTTCTCATTTTAATTAAGGGATAAAATCATTAAGTGTGTGTGTGTGTGTAGGGGGGGGGGGGTGTTGTAATTTTTTTAAAATTTTTATTTCATTATAGAATCACGTGTAATATTTATTATCAAATATTTATTATGGTACTGTACTATACAGTGACTGGTGTGCTGTATGTATTGTAAGGCCACAGGTATACTCTTTGTATTGTTTGCACTAACTTACTCTCTTTCCCTCAGCGACAAACATTTAATTGTTCTTTACATCAGAAACATATAGAATAAAGTTATTCTGTATATATTTGATTCACTNTAAAAGTGAATGGCTAAGAAACACAGTATTTATGTTATGTTCCAAGAGCAAAAATATATTTTATATACCTTTACATAAAACACTAATCTACAGTGCATCACTTCCTCTAAACAGTGAGGTGTTATCATATATTTCTATGGAAATATATTTCATTAAGTATCAGGTACATTTATTTGTACATTTCATAACTAAATAAAAATATATATAAAAGCAATTCATTAAACCCCCCAAAAACACAAGGTGCACATTTGTTGATCAAGTTGCATTTGTGTAACAGGGTACAATAAGAATTACTATTGCAAAATACATATCAGTATACTTAATGTATATCAGGATTGACACTGTACTTTGAGGTTGGACAAAAATAAGGCGTGTAAGGCACCTACGTTTTTTTTATATATAAAACTAGCGTTCCTTTGTTTTACAAATATAGAAGTGAGTAGGGGCTGATTTATGTAAATTGGAGCATAACCTTAATTATTTATCCTGAATTTCTTAATTGTTTAAGTAATGTATGTATAATGAAACAGTGCTAGAATCTCATATGGGCAACATCCCCACTTTTCCAATCCCTCAGTTTAATAAACATAGACCCAAGACTACCTGTGATTATGACGATTTCACTGCTTTATCTATCTAACTCTCAGATGCTCTATTCCTGCAGCTTTGTAAACATAAAACCAGGAGAACAAGAATGTGATATTTGAAGGCTTGCAGATATTTCTCTGATGATAAGATTTCTATGCCAAAATCTCAAGGAGCAAAAGCAATGTATTGTATGGTTGGGTCCAGGCTTCACCAGTCCAATTCCCTCTGAAGAACTGGCCTCTGATGGTAGGTTTGTAGCAATGGAGCCTGTAGGAACATATAATGTTAGGACACAAATCTACAGCCCACTTAAAATTGGTAAGGATTTCCTGTGCCATCTTTTAAAAAGTGGGGACATAGTGTGATGAGGGAAAGGTTCGGAAGTCGTTAAATGATCTAATTAATGGCTTCTTTTTTCCCCCCAACCACAAAAATCTGATAACAGACAAGGTATTCATGTCTTTACAGATTTATGAAAGTATTGGGGATAACATTGTGTGGGTAGTGCAGAGTGTGCAGAGTGGTGAGGTTAACCCCAAATACTTTATGTGGGGTGGGTGCCAAGTAAACAAAGTGTATTCCAATGGCATCAGTGACTGACTCATTCACAATGATACTTGTGCANGAGTTACTCTGCACTAATGTGGGGTTTAGATTGTAAACTTCAGTAACTTTCATAATAAAAACTAAATCTAAATTTCATAAGGCACACAAATTGCTGATATATAGAACACTAGATAGAGAATGGTAGACAATAGAAATACAGTTTTAAATGTGTTTAAATGAAATTGGACTGGAAACACGCTCTATACGTCTTTGAAAAACTACTGCAACACTTCTCCAATGCCCTATAGAGGAACATGGATTCTATTTTATGAGTTTCAATAGAATTCATTCTAAAAGTAACTACATTGGACTAGATCCAAAGTTCTGAATGTGCTGTCTTTAAGATCTCTGAAAGCAGTATGACCAAGGATCCGACAAAACTCACTGTGTCCGCACAGTTGTGTGATCACCTGTGTAGCCACACACAGCACATACACACACACTTATGACCCTAGATCCCTGCTTCATATGTTTGATTAGTTAGTAAAATAGGGGTGTAAGGCTGGTGAAGTCTGGATTGCTATGAAGAATATAAGCATGTCGGTACTGTATAAAGTGTGCTTAAAAGTGTTTGAAAACATATATAGCCATGTGTGAAGCCACACACACGGCTATATATGTATATGACACAAAACAAATATCCATATGTCCTAACAAAGTTGGATCCATTGCTCTGCACAGATAAAGCACTGTATGCACTTTTACTACCCTGGCTCTAAACATGGAGGTCTAAGAGACAGGGAAATCAGAAAGCGACCCCCCCCCCATTGCCCATCAATGGCCAGATTATTTCAATATATAAGATGATCTACACACCTCTAGCACTATGAGGCTTATTGGGAAAATACTGCCATTATTACAAGTAATAGCAACACAAAATGTTCTAAACAATACATTCAGAGTAGAGGAAACAAAATAAATAAATAACTTAGTTTCAACAAATAAAATGGAAACACTCTATTTATTGTGGAGAACACAGATTTATAGGGATGAGGCAATAGTGTGTGTGTGTGAATGAAAGAAGTTTTCCTAATGTATCTGTTATACTAAGACCCTCTCACCTGAAGGCATAACCAAGCCTGTCAGAAGCAGTCAGAATTGTGTATCTGAACACAACTGCTAAAATGTGTCCACATACACAAACCGCAAAATCTGAGATTCTATGAATTAACCGCTCCACGAGTTCTTCTTACATAGAATTCTAGGAATGTAACACTGGAATCATTCGGAATAATGCCGGAAGTCTGGTACAATAAGGAATTCATTGGAAAACATACAATTAGTAAACCCTACAGGCATGTTTGTAGGAATAGATTTACCACCAGGTAAGGATAATCATTTTTGCTGAACGTGGGGACGACACTACTCTGGTAAGTGCACTCAATTCACAAATCTGTGCAAAACCATGTAACATATAGTATGGTAGACAGCTTTCCCAAAGTAAAACATGTGTCACTTGACTTGGTTATTATGACTGCTGGCTACTGTAACATATGGGAATTGTCACACCTCACAGAATTCTGGCAATGTAGTGAACTACCCTATACAGTCATTTTAAACAACCTTAGATGACATTACTATGGGGGAGGAGCACAAACAACAAGGAATAGTGTTTGTGGTAACAGGACCAGATTCTGACTTAAGGCAATGGCCTATATTTACTAAGCAGGGAGATTGAAAAGTAGGGATGTTGCCCATAGCAACCAATCAGATTCAAGCTCTCTGTTTCATTTTACACACTGGAGAATGTGAGTTTGAATCTGATTGGTTGCTATGGACAACATGCCCACTTTTCAATCTCCCTACTTAGTAAATTTATCCCAATGACTTCAATTCCACATGGTAAATAGCAAAAAATGATCTGAGCATGCAGCAAAATCAAACCTTATGATCAGGGCCACAATGTATAAAGATGGTAAAGGGAGGTTCCTAAGCCCCTCTTCTTCCTATATTATGTGCCAAATGATTGATTACCATAATAGATATATTAAACTAATTACTGAAACATTAGTACTCGACCATCTGTTTTTCGCGTGACATTTTCTCAGCAAATATAAGATCATGTACCTGTAAAAGTGTTTGAAAACAGTAACTTATATAGTCTACATAACTGGTGAAGCCACACACACNGCTATATATGAATCTGACACAAAACACATGTCCACATGGCCTAACAAAGTTGGATCCATTGCTCTGCACAGATAAAGCCCTGTATGCACTTTTACTACCCTGGCTCTAAACATGGAGGTCTAAGAGACAGGGAAATCAGAAAGTGCCCCTCCACATTGCCCATCAATGGCCAGATTATAAATATATCAGATGATCTACATACCTCTAGCACTATGGAGGCAACTTATTGGGAAAAATACTGCCATACCCATCATGGCAGAAGAGATTTGGGTTGTTTAGATCCATTATTNCATGTAATATCAACAATCACAAAATGTTCTAAACAATATGTGCAATACATGGACACGTTCAGAGGAGAGGAAACAAAATAAATAAATAACTTAGTTTTAACAAATAAAATGGAAACACACTGTTACACTATGGTAAGTGTTGTGGAGAACGCAGATTTATGGGGATGGGCCAATAGTGTGTGTGTGTGTGTGTGTGAATGAAAGAAGTTTTAACAAAGTATCAGTTAGGTTCTATCTAGTCTTATTACAGCCACAAGCAGATCTATTTCTATAACCAGTAATTCCTGGAAGAAGGAAGCACAGCTCCGGCACATTACACAAAACACACCGCATCTCTATGACAATGTTTACTCTGCTGAAGGTTCAGCCACCACAAAGTGTATGTTCATGGGTCACAGAAGCAGCCTGTTCGCTCTGAGGAGTGGAAAGAGGGGCTGCTCCCCCCCCCCTCCTCCTCCTCATCAGCAGCCTATTGTGTAGCTCTCCCCCATGAGGACTATCTGGAGCATTGTGTGGTAAAATGCAGAGGAACACAGCCATTTACTGTCTACTTGTGGAATCTGCAGTGTCATTAATAAGTGCACACTCTATTCTCTCCAAGTGACCTCACCCAGGACTGGCATATGCCATGGCACGCACTCTGCACAACCCCACCAAGTCCTGGGCACATGCCACCCCCAGCAATACTCAGGAGACTGCTACATACATAACTAATGGCTACAATGTAGCCCCCCAGTAATGTATTGCTGGAGAGAGGGGAATGGATTTCTCCTCAGGTGCCTGGGAACAAACACAACACTTGTCCATGAAGCCAAGGGCTGGCACAGAGTAACCCGGGGACCCAGTGCCAGCCTGGCAGCCCATAAAGCACACACACTACATGGGGCCAGTATGAGAAGGCTACTGCACCTTGTGGGGTCTCATGGCTGTGCTCGTCCTCCATGTCCTCAGATGCTAGGCTCAGAGGGGGCAGTAAGTCTCTTGTAATGCTGCTGGGGTGTTCTTGCAGGATCAGGCTTCACTTGTCTGGTGCAGTCTCATTCCTGAGGGCCACAGTTGGTGGGGAAAGGCTTCATCACCAGGGAGGGAAGAGAGAAAGAATAGTGTCCAGTCCCCTCCCTGCTCAGACACTTCAATGGAGATCACACAGAGAGGGAGGTGGAGGGTCCCCGGTAACCCCTGGCACTGCTCCCCCCGGTGGATCACAGAACTTGGGATGTGAAAGCTGAAGGAGGAGATGTGAAGGCAGCAGCTGATGGAAATGCTATTGTAACAGACACTGTGCAACCTCTAACACAGGACTGTACCAAGTGCGCCCGCGGGGGACGCCTCGCCTGCTCGTCCTCACGAACTCGGCTTCAAACACAAATAATATCCGCCAGACCATGCGTATGGCTGTAACATATAGCAGCGTGTCCCCGGCTGTGCTCAGCGTGCCTTATGTGTCCCTGATACGGAGCTGCGCGGGGCAGGGGTGTGAGATCCCCCTCCTGGACGCTTTGGTAGAACCCTTCAGCGTGTTCAGACTATCTAAGGAAAGTTGCATTCTTTTAGGATTGGGAAGCGCAGATGGTGAGTCACTCAGCCTGGCCCCAGACACCCAGCCCAATGCACAGCACGGGGGCCATGGTGTCCTGCATCCAGCCGGGATCTGCCGCTGGGCGCTGACGTCATGTTCGGCGTGACGTCACCGGGCGGATGTTCACTGACAAATCATTTGTTTGAGTGCACTGATTGATTTTCAACTTGTTCTGGCTTTATTAACTAGTTCTGTCCTGTCTATTCAAATGATAGTGAAGATATATTAAGATGATAGTGAAAATAAATTGAAATGATAGAGAAAATATATTGAAATGATAGAGAAAATATATTCACTATATTGTGAAATTTTTAAAGCGAACTAAACTTTAACTGTTGTGACAAATATTTTACTATAATATGTTTTCTTTATTGCAATGATATACCATGGTTGCCAACTCTCCCTGAATATCTCCCTGACTCCCTGAAGTGCTGGATAATCTCCCTGATGATCATTCAGGTGAAGAAGACATTGTGTTATGATGATAGAAATCACACATTGTCTCCTATTTCTACAAAGATAATGCAATCTTCTATTTCTAACTTAAATAAGTGTTTATTTATGGACAATTTAATAAGCAATAGACACACCCAGGGGTGGAGCTATCAACGGGACACACCCCTTTTTTGCCCCAAGTTACACCCGTTTTATGTGGCGCCTTGAGAGTGTTATCTATTTAAATCCATAGGCTAGATTTACTAAACTGCCGGAATGGAAAAGTGGGGATGTTGCCCATAACAACCAATCAGATTCTAGTTCTCAGTTCTTCTTCATTTTATACCCCGTTCACACAGAGGGCTATTACCCTGGTAATATAGCCAACTTCCCGGGTTGAATGAACTACCCAGGTAGTGTGCTCAGTGTGAACGGCGCTAAAATTACTACTAACTACCCTGGTTCTGTGTGAATGATGTAAGACCAGGGTAGTTTGTGAATTACCAGAGTAGTTGGTGAATTACCAGGGTAATTCAGATCCACAGCTAAAAACAGATTTACCAGGGTAGTCTGTGTGAATGGGGTATGACATACTGGAAAATATGAGCTGAAATCTGATTGATTGCTATGGGCAACATCCCCCATTTTATGCAGTTTAGTTAATATGGGCCCATGAGTTGAGTATATATTCCTTAATTTATATTTAATTCACTGGCAAAAAAAGATATTCAATTACAGAGCATTCCATGAACAGCAAATATATAGACATTTAATGAAAAGATCTATTAGTTACCATTCTGTCTGATTTCCAGATGGCTATGCAGGGAAAATTATTACTGCACATGTGCAGATCAGGAGCAGGCACTGAAAGACGGACCCGCTGCTGCCCAGCCGTCTGCCCACACATCCCACTGCTATACGCTGTGTTTAAATGTGTAAAGGGGAGTTCTTCTCATTGAAATAATCACAGAAGCATGGAATGCTACCTGCACTTAAACATTACACTTGCAATGTCTCAGGGATGGTGCAAGTCATAGGTGCAGGTAAAGTTGTTTTAAAAAAGAAAATTTTTTTAATAAAAAATATTATTGCCTTAAATAGGTGCGTGGTTTGTTTTTTTTTCAACAAAATGTATTCATTTTTTTAGACATTGTTTAAAATGTGATTGAAGTAGCGGAAGAATGGAAAAGTGGCGATGTTGCCCCTAGTCCTAGACAGAAGTGCAGATTCTGTACATTAGCCTCAACAATGGATACTAATGTGTGAAATTTGATATAGTAAGTATTACAGTTAAGTGAACTCCACCAGCTTTCCTATGTGCAGGGATTTAAGGCTGCTGAAGACTAAATTCTGCTTTGAACAAAGCCCAATGTATAGTTACTAAGTCTGAATCCGGCCACATGTATCTTTGTCCAACGTGTGAAGTGTTGAGCCCAGGGCCTATATTTAAGCAGGGTGATTGGAAAATGGGAATGTTGCCCATAGCAACCAATCAGATTCAAGCTCTCAGTTTCATTTTACATGAGAATGTGAGCTTGATTGGTTGCTATGGGCAACATACCCACCCAACATCCCCATCTCCCTGCAATCTCCCTATTTAGTAAATTTAGGCCCAGATGTTTTATAAGCTAAAATTGTTCTAATTGGGCCAGATACAAATTAGTGGTACAGGAACTTCATACCAGGGTTGCAGACTGTCCTCGAATATCCAGCAGACTCTTGATTTTTAGGCATTTCTGCTGGTACCCTGGGAGAGTCGGCAAATCTCCCTTGACCTGGGCTCATTATGAACAATGTGCGGGGCTTAATGACATCAAGCCCCATCTATCCATAATAAATGCCTTACATTGCTGTGGGGCAGGGCTTCGTGTGTGATTTGCATAAATCACACCCGATCCCCAACCCCATGCTGCCAGTTTTCAGTTTCTTCTGGGAGGGAGAAACCAAAAGTCCTGTAAGTTTTAGGATGGTTCTTTAAAGACATAATTGGGGGCTCCTGTTATTCTCTGCACTCCCTGTTTATGTCACATAACTACGTGCTTCTGTTTACAGCTGTGATACAACTAGATTTTCTAGCTGAGATAGCGATTGTCTGTCTCATACAGCATTTGCTGGCCTTGGGCAAAGACTGAGCCTCTTACAGCTTTTCACAAGACTATACAATTATTTCACGTCTCCATGAGACTGCCAAAGATACACAGACAAAACAAACACACTGTATACAGGTGATGTCAGGGGCCAAAGTCCTCAAAGTTTTACTACATTTGCAATCTTTCCTTAAAAAAATAGTTGGTAAAGCTCAATAGTTGCACTGGTTTTTATAATTGAATTTTTATTATTATAAAATATACATAAAAAAAGAAGAAAAATGGAAAAAAATAAGAAATGTACATGAACACTGGAAAAAATAGATTATATATTATAGCACTACAAATTACTACAAATATTCCAGCCATCCCCCACTGATCTCTCTTTTCCTCCTCCTAGTAACTGTTATTAGGTGGTGGGATGTGGGTATATATATATATATATGGGACTGCAACTAGGATTGTAATCAAATAAAAAAGGAACAATGGTTTTAACTCTAGGACATATAAATAATTTCCAGAAGTGAGTCACTCCATTTCAGTGTGGAGAGATCATCTCACAGACCAATGTGGGACCTTACCACAAGAGTGAGTATTAATAAATTCCGCCATCAAAAAATACACACTTACCTTACATTATTGTAGTGTAGTATAATGGGGCCGCATTTTTCATAATGCTTTATACTTTTATGTATAAAATCCTGTTATGGTATTTTCAGTGTTTATGTGGGGAATGTCATTATGTGTGTGTGTGACTGGCATCATGCAATTGCTGCACTAAAAAAAATACAGCTCGATATGTCCTGATAGCAAAATCCATTGTATAAAGGTCACGGATTATTACATACGCTTTCAAAACATTTATTGTTTCCTCAGTATGTTCTATTTACCTAGACCTGGGGTAAGCCAAGTGCAGCTCTCCAGGTGTTGTCAAACTACACGCCCCAGCATGCTTTAACTGCATAAAGTTCATACTGAACAATGCATGCTGGGACGTGTAGTTTGACAACACCGCCTAGACCAGGGATAGGAAACCTTTATCACTCAAAGAGCCATTTGCACCTGTTTTCACTAGCAAAAAAAAACTTGGGAGCCGTAAAACATTTTTGACATCTAAACGAAGATAACATTGCATATATTGTTTTCACCTTTATGCTATGTGTGAAATCAATAAACTGCTAAAGACAAAACCAAGTATTTCAGTGTGCAACAAAACATTTTTTTTTTTTTAAAAAGATGCTTTGTTGAAGATTACATTAAAAAATGGCTCATTAAAGTTTACATATTTTTTAGACCCTTGTTTTCTCATCTACTATTGGCCATGTTTAACCCCTTTAAGATGCAGCCTATTTGGTCCCAAATAACCAAGCCCTATTTTCCAAATCACCACTTGGTGTGGTAAAAAGTTTTTAATGCTTTTACTTATCCAACTGATTCTGAGATTGTTTGTTTTTTGGTGACACATTGCACTTTAAGTTAGTGGTAAATTTTGGTTGATCTTTTTAGCAAATTTTCCATGTCTCCATGCAATCTCCCTGCTTAGGAAAATTGGGCCTTGGGCTAGGAAACATATCTGAACTCTAATACTGTTTGCAACTAATGAAATTAACCTCTCCCTCAATTCAACATGGTGTTACCCCCTAATAACGCCCCTAAGTACAAAAGTACGTAAGTTTGGATCCAGTCCATCATGTGTAGTACTTAAGTCCTATAGAAAGATTATATAAAGATTCTTTACTAAGCGGCGAGATTGCAGTGAGATTGGAAAGTGGAGTTATTGCCCATGGCAACCAATCAGATTTGAGTTCACATTCTCCAGTGTGTAAAATTAAACTGAGAGCTTGAATCTGATTGGTTGCTATGGCAATATCTCCACTTTCCAATCTCACTGCAATCTTGCTGCTTAGTAAATATACCCCTCTGTGTTTTGAATACATCCTTCATGCATTCAAGCATTTATTTATAAGCTGTCAAACTCAGATTCCTTAATATATAGGCTCTAAACTGAATAGAATGAGAATTAAATCCATACAACACATTTTCCTCATAGAGATTCAAATAGTAGCTTAGTTCATGATATCATAAAATGCTTATAATTACTGTATTATGACAGCTGCATGTGGTAATTATATTGCTGGAGATGTTACAGCACCATGGAGCAATTATGTTAGCTTTATATATTTTTATAATTGGCCCTTTTGAGATTGAAATAAAATGTTAAAGTAGAATGTAGAGTGACCTTGCACCTGATTCTGAGTTTTTAGATACTCAGGATTCAGAGCTGCACATGGTTAGCTACCGCTCCTCGGTCTTCATCTCCTATGTGCTATGCCTTGTACGCCGCGGTGGTGCTGTCCTGGCTGTTAGCANCTTTGGATCAGATAGATCCCCACCCTCCGGTCGCCATCTTTGTTGGCTTCTGCTTCCTTGTGGAACCAGTCCCCTCAGTCTGCGTGCTCCTCACTCTGACTGCTGCAGCTCCATCCTGATTGCTGGACCCTCACTGTGCCCCCAGGCTGACTCCGGTCCTCACTATCAAGTCAGTGCCTTAGTGTATATGTCACGGGTCTGTGGCTCCTTCCCACCCTGGCCACCATTTTGCCTCCTATCTACCCTACTGGCCTGCCTCAGCATGCCTGTGTATACTAAAGGGCGATGACAAAGTGCTCTCTCTACTATTAATCTGCTATCCTCCTGTATAATGCAGCCTCTCGTCATCTGTGACTGTGTCCTGCAGCTTGTTTGTCCTCTCTCTCCAGTGTCTGTACCCCCCCAGTGCTGATACAGTCAGTATTTCTCATATGAGTCCTCTCATGCACGCCAGTCTCTCCTGCCTCTCTGCTTCCAACTGAGCCTCTCCTGATGGCCACTGCCTCTACATAGTGTGCCTATTGTCTCAGCATGGGTAAACCTGGTACATCCCAAGCAGCTACTACTGCCCGTTTAGCAAAATTTGCTAGGCAGTCCCCTACCGCTCCGCCTGCGGACCCTCCTTCTCCATCCAGACTCGCGCATTCATCGCCAAACCCCTTCATTATCAAGACCATGATGCTATTCTTCACCTGGGTCGCACTTAAGGGCCTCTGCTGTTCGAATGCCACCCTGATTTTGCAGATGACGTCCAAAACTCCAGAGCACAATTTCTTCCTGTTAAAAAACGTCTTCAGGACCTGGACTTACCTTATGCTAAGTTGTATCCTGCTCGACTAATGGTTGGCGACTCTCCTCGTGTCTTCATCACTCACAATGCCCTGACCTGGCTCCCGTGACTGACAGCGTTTCCTGCTTCCGGTCCTTGTTAATCACCTTACTCGCCCTGTGGATACTTCTGGGCCGTGAATCTTAATTTTAACTGTTGGATATGTTTTCCACTTTTTCCTGTTTTTCTGCATTAGGTGGTTTCAGCGTGTACTTGTAGCATTATACTTAAAAGGGTGTAAAGGTGGTATGGATCTCTCATTTCTCACCTGGAATACTAGGGGTACTGATGATCGGGTTAAACACTAGTTCTTACTCAAGTTAAAAAATACAATGCTGACGTCATATGTCTGTTAGAGATTCATCTAACAGGGGGTGAATTGCTGTCCTTAAGCGTCCCTGGGTGGGCTGGGCATATCATTCCCTGTTTTCTACCAACTCCCGTGGTTTGTCTAGACCACATTAACATTGACCCGTATGGTAGGTATGTGTTTCTCAGAGCTGTTGTGCACTCTGTCCCCTACTGATTTGGGGGGTTTACATTCCTCCTCCATACAGTGCTGGGGTTCTGGGGAAGGCTGCTGCCTTCATCTCTCGGCCCCCTTGAGTGAATGTAGTTTGTATGGGAGACTCCCCTTGATCGCTGGAATGAAATCTCTACTCACTCAGGGCCTAATGTAACTCCCTTCTCCAATTTGCTTTCCTGAAATGGGTCTGGTTGATCCTTGGTGGCTCTGCTACACCTCTTGCTGTCAGTACTCCTGCCATTCTGCTTCCCACAACCCTCTTTCACGCATAGACTTAATTCTGGTGTCCCTTCTACCACAAGTCCATGATGTGCTCTACGTCACTCCCCGGTGACCCTCAGCTTAACTCGCCACGATGACCATGGCATTCAATTCTGGCGCCTCAATCCCTTTTGGCTCTCCTTAATGGGTGCTGGTTTGGATCAAATCAGTGTATGGGCCGAATACTTCTCTCATAACTCCGACTCTACCAATGCTGTCACTGTCTGGGAAGCCTTCAAAGCTGACCTTCAGGGTTCCTTTATTAAAAATGGAGCGGGTATTAGGCAGTTCCATAGGGAGGAGGGGGAGGAGGCCTTGGAGCAGCAGTGTAGGATCCTAGAGGAGCAATATTTACGTACCAAGCCTCTGGAGGATAGAACGCAGCCGGCTTGCAGCTGAGACCCAGTGGGTTCCTATTTGCCAAATCCAAATGCTGCCTTTTGTTCACTTTGCATTCGCTATACTGCCAGGCTGATGGTGGTGGCAGTTATTCTAGACTCCTTCTTAGCTAAGAGTTACACCAGTCCTGAGATTGACACTTATTTTCAGCATCAATATGCCTCTCAGGTTGATCAATTACAGTCTTATCTGGTCACTGGCACTCTCCCTACTCTCTCCCCTGAATCCATTGAATTTTTAGAAGTTCAGGCTGCACTCCGGTCTTTCCCTAACCATGAATCTCCAGGGATTGATGGGATTCCCATAGAAGTATATAAAATGTTCCCTCAACTTTTCACCCCTACACTTTTGTAATACTACAATTACTTTTATGACGTTGGCTCTTTACCCACCTCCATTTTTGAAGCTCACATTGTCGTCATACCGAAACCTGACAAAGATCCCCTTAAACCTGAGTCTTATCTACCTATTTCTCTACTCACGACTGATGTGAAACTTTCAGCTAAGCTGTCACCGTTGTTCATCCTGATCAAAAATCATCCTGATTTATCCCTGGTAGGTCCACCCCTATTATTCTCCGCCATCTATTTAGTCACATCCAACTCACTAGTCCCATGGCAGACGCGGCGGTTCTCTCCCTCGATGCAGCCAGGGCGTTTGTTTCTGTTGAGTGGGACTCTCTCTGGGCAGTGCTCCTTTGTATTAGATTTGGGGAACACTTCATTGATTGGGTACAATTATTATATTCTAGAGTTTGCATAATGGCTACACTTCTCAGCTCTGTTTGCTCTCGCTATGGAACCTCTGGCACATCTTATCCGCACACATTCTGACATCATGGAACTCCCAGCTGGACCATCCACAGACACTATTGTTTTGTATGGGTTGCGTTAACTCCTCTAGGCTCCCTCTCTCCTGCCCTTTACAGTGGACTACACTCTTTAAATACTTAGGAATCTAGATTTCTCACAATCCCTCCAATTATGTCAGCTTAAACATTACACCCATCCATGCATTATTGAAAAACAAATAAATAGCCTGCTTTCATCCTTCATCTAGGCAGCTTGCAAAAATTGAAATATCTACCCTTACTCGCTCTAAAAGTGAAGGTGGTTTTTGTCTTTATTACATCGCCTCCCAGCTTACCCATTTGTTGCCCTGAATTTGTGCTCCCATGGCAGCTGACCTGCCGACTGTTTTGGTGCACCACTCCTCCCCTTATCATACCCCCTTGCAAGCTCTACTAGTGGGTAAATGCACAGCGCGCACTCTTCCCTTAGTCAAACAAGCCATGGATGTGTGGAAGCTCAAAGATAAATACCTTCTCTCTGAGGAGGTTGACTCAGACACCAATCTGGCACAATACTGCACTCCCTGAACAACTTACTCTTAATCCTCATTGCAGCAGGTCACTGTCTAGTTTGCAAACCTTGGGTTAACTATGTGGACACAATAATTAAATCCTTTACGCAACTAAAGGGAGGAATGCCACTTTCGTAATTCCGAATTTTTTACTTATCTTCAGATTCGGCTCGCTCTGGCATCTCAATTCCAGGACAATCCACCGAGCATTGTTCACTCCAAAACTAAAAAACTCCTCTAGCACTTGCCTATTGTCAAAATTATCTCTACACTGTACAGCTCTCTCCTTGGCATACTTTCACCCTCTCTACTGAATACTTTGAGAGATAAATGGGTGGCTGACCTAACCCCTTTGATGACTCCGGATGCTGAACCTCTGATGCCACAGCGGTATCAACAAATTCATTTTCAGCCTTGTATCTTTCACCCCGATCTCAGGACACAAGAGGCTATATCAGTAATTAAAAATTTCTATTTATTAAAACAGGGTTAAAACATGCCTTATATGAAACGTGGGGAGGCAACAACCTGCAACTGGAACTATTGTGTGTAGATGACAATCTGGGCCCAGAATAAATACACAAACAGTCCAAACAGTAAGGTGTAGAGATGTAATAATAGCCCCACAGACCACACAAATCCGACGTGTTTCGGTAAGAAATTACCTTTCTCAAGGATGTGGGGCATGCAAACGGAACTGGTTTTTAAATAGCCTGGGGGCGGGGCTATATCGTTCCATTCATACATAATCAAATCTCTGAAAATCTGTAGAATCCCCCAAATCCATACAAATAAAAAGTGCTGGGGTATCTATCTACCAACCCCGAATCTACTCTAAAACATTTACTGCAAGTTTACTGAGTTCTGATAGTTAAACCGACGCTAGCTCAAAGCGACCGTGTGTGCTTTCGAAGAACTCACACATTGAGGGTGTATACCTTTAAATGTGCAGCTATAATGTGAAGAAACGCCCCCGTCCATATTTACTCAGCAGCAAAACAATAAGTTGAGCCATCTCTGATCTATTACATAGTAGTTAGATTGAAAGGGTCCCACAGTTGGGGGTTGCTGCTGATAGGAAGCACCTACTTAGATTTAGGTCATCCCCTTGGATTATTACACTTAATAGTCCTGTTTGACATCTCCTTAGAGGACTGGTACAATGTTGTTCTCTGGAAATATGTGCTGGCCAAAGCCCTGGATGGCATTGGACCCTCCGGTACTCCCCCACTGGATAGCATTGTTAATGACAGCATGCATCACAAAAAATTGCTCTACACCTAGAGACAGGCCGTCTCTAAATTCCCAAAACTTTGGAGCAGATGGCGTGATTCTCCAACTAACTTAATGAAGCAGGTAATTGTCCACAGGACCTGCTTCATAGCTGAGGCGCTAGCAATTACTGTGTTTCCCCTATAATAGGACCTACCCTGATAATAAGCCCTATCCTATTTTACAGTAAACTGTCTAAAGTAAGCCCTCCCCCGAAATTAAGCTCTATCTAAATCACAGTGAGGTGTCATAATGTCAACAGCACTTGCGGGAACAATGAGGTGCCATGATGTCAGCAGATTGGATTAAAAGCAGGTCAATAAAATAAGCCCTACTCCCAAAATAA
>JABWIB010003404.1:2266-36995 GCA_016617825.1 Platyplectrum ornatum | reverse complement strand
TGAACTTCTGATTATAGCTTTTCTCAAGTTTGCAGGTTGTCTGTAACAAAGTAGAGGAGGGTCTGGGAATATGGTTTTCAGGCGTTCATCCTTGTATAGGATGTGGTTTCCTTGGAGTTTTTCTTAATACCACTAGTTGAGGATTGTAGGTCACTACTAGAGGTACGCGGTTATTCTCTTCTTTATCTTTGTATAATTAGCAATAATGACAGTGAGGAAGAGAGACAGGATTTTTGCAGGGTCCAGGAACTAACAAAAAGGAGCTGAAATGAACAAGAGAGGGGAGGCGAGAATTGGAGGACAGAAAAACAACAATAGCACATACACAACACCTACGATCACTAGTAGGAAGAACAGGAAAAGAGGCCATAGAAGAGGGAATCCAGTTAAAAGGACTTTATATAGACATAAATTTAGAAAAAGTATACAAATTTAAAAAGAATCAACAGATAAGAAAAAACACAACACTAAAACAGACAGTGTGAAGATATACAATTTAAGTAAATATACCCTTAATGAAGTAGAAGAGAGAGTTCTGAAAAAGGGACTAAAATGTGCCCCGAATCACAAAATGAATTATTTTAATTTATTTTGTGACGTGAAGAAGTTTGTTCGCAAACTTACGATTAAAAGTTACAAAAGATCAAAATAATAGGGACTATAGATACATAGGAAAGTAAAAATAAGCAGGAGATAGACGACACAGGGATTGAGGAAGCAAAACAAGGGCTGTCATATTGAGTCGTTTAAGAAAACTGTATAAAAGGAAATTAAAAAATCACCAAAAAATGAAGATAATAGGAAAATTATCATTAAACTGGCCGATAAATGGGGGGATTGGTGATTATGGACACCACAAGTTATGTAGAAGAGGGTTTGAGACAACTAAATGATACCCAAACCTATCAGAAATTGAAAACAGACCCCACAGAAAAAAAAAATCACTAAATACTACTTGGAGCTAGTCAAAAAAACACCACCAGAAATCAACTATGGGAGATTTAGAAAAGAGATTTTTAGAAAACATAACACCGATTATCCCTGTGTTCCACATGCTGCCTAAAATTCATAAAAATCAGGAAAAAACCCCAGGATAGTAGTAAGAATTGACTCTTTCACTGCAAAAGTGAAATGTGAAATGATTGATCATATCTAACAACCACATGTCTTAAAAACGAAGTCCTACACATACATTAGCAGTCATAAATAGGATGGAGTTACTAGAATGACAGGAAGGGGTGAGATTGGTCACTGAAGACGTCTCATCCCTGTACACCATTATAGATAACAAGGATAGCCTAGAGGCAGTGGAGCATATACTCACATAAATGGAGGACAACAGGAAAAACTTTGTACTAGAAAGTATACAATTCATACTATACAATTTCTATTTTAAAGATTCATACTTCCTACAGCGCACAGGCACTGCGATGGGGGAAAAATATGCCCCCAGTTTTGTTAATATTTGTTGCATTCTTGTTTTAATGGAGTGTTTACAGGTTTTTGGACACTACCCTCACTCACTCGGCAGACAGGAGTATATAGAGTGCTAGTTACACCACCCACATATCGGCTGTGGTGCTCCCATAGGGGGCAACATTGTCAGAGTTGTATTATATTGTGGAGGGAATGAACAGAACAATTAAATCTAGAATTGCAAAAATGTTGTTAGACAAGGGAAACACGTGGGTTGATGCAATCCCCTTTGTAATAATGAACATTAAAGGAACTGTTTCCTCTAAACACAGTATACTCTATTTGAATGAATGACAGGAAGAAAAATTCCATTAATTTTCCCAAATGAACTTTTTTTGTCTAATCCTTAAAAAGATGTAATTACAAGGTCTACATGGTAACAATCATTACAGGAGAATTTAAAAAATATTCTTCCACATGCTGCATCAAAAATGCAACACATGATACCACCTCATTATTCCAAGTGTGTGAAAGGTGCTTCAGTAATGATAAAACATTTCAGGAAGGGTGCACCTTGGGAAAGTAATTGGGAAGGCCCCTTTGAAATAATTAATAGCATGGGACAAGTAATGATTTTAGTTCAAAGAACATCAGATGTTGTTAAGAATACACACAAACAACATACATTGTGGGTATATGATGATCAATGCAAATTGGATGTCCCAAAATAATGATACTGCTTTGTTTTACAGACTATGGAACCTCATGTGAACAACTGAGAATGCAGTCCATGATCAACAACATACTACAGGATTCTATAAGTGGAAGATGTATTGCAGAAGAAGCTCCTACATAATAGTAACATCATTTCTTATGATTACCTTTTCAATCATCTTGTATATAAGACTAAATAATCATTATACAACAAAAAATTGTGACAATCAAGAAATCTTACTTTCTAGGAAAAGTCCTTTTCAACTTTAAGGACATTTTAAGAGAACATGACATAGATAATGCAAAGGACCTTAACAGAAATGAGTGTATGGGTTATGGGTTATACTGTTGTATTGAACTTCATTTCACACATACAAATACATGCAAAAGCAGGACCCAAATCAAAATTTACACAATTGCAAGGGGAATGTATTCATAATAGAACAGGTTCATGCATACCTACAGATTTGGGTGATATCACAAACTATATACTAACACAAGGCAAAGTGGGTAGTTTTAAAAAGAATATTTTGTTCCATATACAAAAGTATGGTAAAATATTAGATTTAGAATATTTCTGGTGGAGAAAGTATAAGAAATCGATTTCTATATGGTCTAAGTCTTCAGTGAAACCTGAAGTTGCAAATGAGATATTTAATCTAATCTAAATATTATTATTTTTATATTTTAGTATACTTTATTATATATCAAATATGGATAATATCTAGAATTAGGAAAATATATGTTAACACAAGAAAAGACATACAGAAGAGGGATGAGATTTCAAAAGCAATGGTTACAAGGTTACAATATTCATATATGTGGATAATAAAATGATATCTGACCAATGACTGAATGTGATATGAATGTGATACGAATGATGGGTGTATGGAAATAATTTAAAATTTTGATAAAAAAAAAATTATATTTAAATCATAATTACAGGGGGAAATGTATAAAATTTAATATTATGAATGTTTAGTATTTTAATTTTATTTTACATATAAACAATTGTATCTGAGTAATGCATAATTTTTACTTACTGATAATGTGAAAATTAATTCTCACACCCATATGTTGAATAGAATGGAATGTCAACATGTAGTTCTCATTTCATGGGAGAGAGAGAGAAGGGTATTTTGTTAAATAGGAAAGTATAATCAACCATTATATTTGGTTTAACTATGTCAATCTTTATTATTATCAAAATATATTCGAAACGAAATATTGTCTGGCTATAAGATATAACCTATGTTAAAGGATTGTTAAGAATAGGTTTTCAATCATAGAATTTTAGTCTATGAATGAGCTTTTATGCTAGAAGTTCTGCCTAATTACAGACGCATATTGGGGGTTGTTAGAACAAAGACAGGAGATTTCTACTGACACAGATGCACTTCAACATAGAAACACACAGATACACACTTTCCAGCAATATGGGCATACATGATTTATATACACTTTGAGAAAATGTACAACTTTTTTATTTAACATTTGCATTTATTTTTCAGACTTTTTGTATTTTCAGTGCATTAAATAAGTATTTTTATTCTGAAGTGCTCACTGCTTGTGTAATTCTTAAAAATAGAAATTGCAAGCCTATAATTATTCCAGTTAAGAACAATTATTAGAGGAAAGATATTTTTTTCAGACCCAGAGCTGTCTAGCCAACTCACAGCAGCACAGGAGTCACAATATGCATCTGCTCCTTCACTACAACTTGAAACCTAGAGGGAAAGAGCATAGCTAAAGGAAACGAAGGTCGCCAAAGCATTATTTAACTTGCAGGATCTGTGTCTGGGACTTTTGCACCACCCGGAGAATAGCATCCTGATCCTTGAAATTCAAGAAATTCAATCCATGCAATAAGTGTATGCGGTGGAGTCCCAGGGGGGACTTTTGTCCTATACCAAAACAAGAAGAGAAGACCTTTACAAGTCACAACTCCAGAAAGGTTGAATTCTCTCAGACTTTTCTGGAAAACCAATAAAGCGAATATTGTTTCTGCACAGGCAGCCATCAATATCAGTAAACTTATGATGAAAACATCTGGGACTGCAGATCCAACATTTGAGTTTTAAGTGGAGACACCGCACCCTGCAGAGCAGAGACCTGGCAGTAACTTCCCTAACTCTTTCACGGATTTTTGGAAGGTTCCGACAGAGTAAAGAAGTATACAGTTTCATAGCTGTAATCTGCTCAGAGATGCACTGCTCAGAAGCTACAATGGCCTCCAGGAATTGAGCCATAGATATTTTAAACCTATCCACTGGTGTAGTGGGATCAGATGACTCCTGGGTCTTTTGAGGTGAGGACGGGGTTGTAGTGCCCTATTATGTGTACTGCAAAAGTTTTAAAACAGCCATTGATTGCAAGGACGTCCCGATAGGTAAAAAGCAGAGGAGCACTCTGAAGGGAAGGCAAAGAAAAACAAAAGGTGGATATTCCAACAGGTCCAGACACAGAAGTCTCACTCTGGAATGTAAATAGCAGCAGCAACAGGCTGGAAAACACCAGGCTGGTGCAAAAACTCAGTAGAAGCCTTGGACTCTGCAATAAATCAGAAATTGAGAGAAAAGCTGCAAGCCTCATCCAGAGCTTACAGACACCCAGGTAAGCCAAGGACTCCAGGAGAAATGACCAATGTTCCAAGCCTCAGGCAAATCCTGATTTTATGAAACACATTTTCCTGAAGCTAGGTGCACAATTTTTTCACAAGTAATTCCCTTTAAAGCCTAGTAGTTTGGATAGGATCCAGAGTTCTCTACTGATGGCTGATTTTGTGACAAGGTCGAATGTGCACTCAAAATATGTAGGCGGTTTGGGATGTAAATAGTACAATTAATGAATATTCAGAGATTATTTAAATAAGGATGAAACTGAAAAATTAGGATAGTGGTGAATGCATACCCTCTAACATGATACATTCCACCTGGTACAAAATACTGAGTGTTCCAGAGTTTCCAACAATCAGTTACTATGGTAACAGGTTTTAAGAGAAACATGGTTTTCAAACTTCATTTAGTTCATTCACCCCTTTGTGAAGCAGCCTAGTTGGTCCTTAATGACCAAGCCCTATTTTACACATCTGACATGTTACATTTTATGTGGTATTAACTTTTTAATGCTTTTACTTATCGAACTGATACTGAGATTGTTTTTTCGTGACATATTGTACTTTAAGTTAGTGGTAAATTTTGGTTGATACAGTCAGTTTTTTATTCATGAAAAATGCGTAAATGTCATGAAAATAGTTAAGAAATAATAATTTCAATATGTCTTCTTTCTGTTGATATCATTTTTTTAACCAACTTTTACTTTTTTAGGGTGGTAGGGGGCTCATAAGCTTAGTAGCTATTTTTGTCATTTTAAGAAAACTAGAAGGTTTCAGAAATTTAGGGACCAGTTCAATTTTTATGTGGTTTTGAGCGGCCTGCTTGTTACACACCCAAATAAATGAACCCAATTCAAAAACTGCACACCTCAAATTATCCAAAACTGCATTTTGGAAGTTTATTAACCCTTCAGGAATTAAAGCAAAATTAGGATAATATTTAGAAATTTCTATTTTTTAGCAAATTTTTCATTTTAATCCATTTAATTTTGGAACAGGACATATGTTAACCAGAAAAAACAAAAACAAAAAATGTAATCCCCTGATTCCAATAATTTTAGAAATACCCCATATGTGGTTGTAGAACATTATTTGGGTACACAGGTGAGCTCAGAATGGAGGTAACACCTTTTGGCTTTTTTAGAGCAGATTTTTTTAGATTCATTTTTTTGACCATGTTACATTTGCAGAGCCCTTTTGTAGTAGTACAGTAAAAACCCCAACAAATGAGACCATTTTTGTAAATAAAACCCTTCAAGGAACAAATCTATGGGTGTTGTGAGAATTTTGACCCCACTGGTGTTTTGTGAAATTTGTTAACATTGGGACATAAAAATTAAAATGTCATTTTTTGCATTAATCTGTGGATTCACCGCAAAATGTTACTTTTCTATACAGAGTCATAGTAGGAAAACACCCCATAAGTTGCTGCCCCATTGCTCCTGAGTACGGAAATACCCCATATGTGGTTGTAAAACAATATTTGGTTCACAGTAGGGCTTTGACGGGAAGGAACACTTTTTGGCTTTTTTAGTGCACATTTTGCTGGAATCATTTTTGTGACCATGTTACATTTGCAGAGCCCATTTTATAACAATACAGTAAAAAAAAANCCAACAAGTGATACCATTTTGTAAAGAACACTCCTCAAGGAACACATCTATGGGTGTAGTAAGAATTTTGACCCCACTGGTGTTTTGTGAAATTTTATAACATTGGGACGTAAATATTAAAAATGTCGTTTTTTGCATTAATTTGTGGATTCACCCGATTATTTTGCATTTCCACATAGGGTTATATTCGGAAAACACCCCATAATTTGTTGGCCCATTTCTCCTGAGTACGGCAATGCCCCATATGTGGTTGTAAAATACTATTTGAGAACACATTATGGCTCATACGGGAAGGAACACTTTTTTGTGAAATTTGATAACATTGGGACGTAAATATTAAAAATGTCGTTTTTTTCCATTAATTTGTGAATTCACCCCATAATTTTACTTTTCTACAGAGAGTAATAATCGGAAAAGACCCCATAATTTGTTGCCCCATTTCTCTTAAGTACGGAAATACCCCATATGTGGTTTTAAAACAATATTTGGGTTCACAGTAGGGCATAGATGGGAAGGAACACTTTTTGGCTTTTTTGGTGCAGATTTTGCTGGAATAATTTTTGTGACAATGTTACATTTTCAGAGCCCCTTCTATAGAAAATAAGATAAGACAAGTGATCACTTGCAGCACGACACATGTCAAATACATCATGAAATGTCCCTGCAACTTGCTTTATGTAGGGAAGACCACCAGGGCCCTCAAGGAAAGGATGGCCCTCCATAGGTAATCAATCAAGTTGACTCTGGAGGGGAAAAATACTGAGCAACCTGTGGCTAGGCACTTTAGGACAGCTGGTCACGCACTGAAGGACTTACCATGCATGGGGATTGAACATGTCACGAAATCCATAAGGGGAGGAGACCGCAAAAGGATACTCCTACAGAAAGAATGCCGATGGATATATCGACTGGGAACTCTCACACCAGGAGGTCTAAATGAGACTAATAACCTGGGATTGATATTAGCTCAGGTAATAGGACAGTTACAAGAAATAGCTGAAAGTCAATCCAGGGTGAATAAGAAGATTAAAGAAAGGAGGAAGAGATAATCTAGCAACACCTTATAAACCATAAGGACTGATAATGTGGCTGTTTCTTATGCTTTCCTCACTATGTCACATATTGGTGTGTTTTCCTTTCTTTAATCTGCATAGCACCTCTATAGGTTAATCCTATGCCTGGTGCAGAGTGGCGTCCCTGACAACAGCTCTCCGAGGAAGCATAGTAAGCATCTTAGCAACACAGTTACCCTTCCGGCAAGCGGGTTAGCCATTTCCGGACGGGAGACGGGCACCATGGGACCTCTGCACGGGTAAGTGGGACTATATATATATATATATATATATATATATATATATATATATATACAGATGGTGGGGACAGGGGACTTTTACAGGGTACAGGGATAGTGACAGGGACTAGGGAAAAGGGATATAGGGATAAAGGGATCAAAGGATCAAGGGATATAGGGATAAATCAGCAATCAGCAAGTGCAACAAATCTCTTTTAAACACTGTAAAATCAATCTCTTGCAGAACAATCTCTCTCTCTCTCCACAGCTCTAAATAGAGTGAAGAGGATGGTGCCGTGGATTACAGTAATTTCCTTTATTTTTTATTTTTATTTACTTTTTTGGTGGCTCCTATTGGCTGAATGTCTGGTCTGCAGAGACCAGCCAATCAGCGCAATCGTGTGGGGGGGGGGGGGTCTAGAAAGTTCCCCTGGCAATCGTTAGTGATGGCTGCTATAGTTTACAGTTTACAGGGTGACCGAAAGTTTGAGCGCCGTACATGTACGGTGCTTGTCATTCGGACCTTCTCGCTGTGCCGTATATATATAGGGGTTAAAACCAAGTGAGTTGGAAGTTAAGGTGCAGAGTATTATGTAACAGATGGAATGAGTTACGTTGAAGGCTCTGCGGATAGTCACAGGTGCATGTGTATGTGTTAGTGTACATGTCCACTAACACTGGAGAGGATTTTACTGATAAGAAACACATCTGTCAGAATTGCTTAATGATATTAACTACTAAAAAGAGCATTATATAAATCTAAGATTTAATTAAGGACTGTCTGTGTTAGATGGCCAGTCACACATAGAAATGAAATCAGTAAAATAAAGAGAAAAGCTGGCCATACACTATAAGATAAATTGTTCCAATCAAAAGATTTTTCAAGAGTGGGCAAAACCATGTTGAATTGCAGGGGAGGTAAAATGAATGTCAGTGTGTGAATACAGGGAGAATACTTTATTTATGCATTTTGCACACAGATACTGACCAGCGTTACTGTTACACTGTTATTACACTTGGGCTAGGAAACATCATCTGTCACCTGTAATACCGATTGCAATTAATTCAGTTTGCCTCCCCTGCAATTGAAAAAATCTTTAGATTGGAACAAATTATCTTATAGTGTATGGCCATCTTAAATGAGAGTTCATAATATACAGCTCACATCTGTGTCACTGATACTGAGAAGATTTGCCTTGTATGCTCATATGTATTTGAATATGTTTCCCAGTAAAAACACTGCAGTTCAGACACTGGAGAGAGACTGGTAATCTCAGTACTAGTGATAGACTCCAGTTTTTAATAGTGCTGACCAATGTCATATATCAGAGCTCCTTCACTGTTGATGTCATGTTTCAAGTCTTTAACATATATCTAATGAAAAGACAATTATTATTATTCATGTTTATGGTACAATATCTCCTATTTGATGTGAGTTTCTGAAACACTGCCTTGCTCTCCATCTTCTACTCCATAAGACTGGTGAACATTGCCCACAGGTTCTTCCTTTCTTTTAAAACATGGTTCATGAATTCTGTTTTTCAGCTTGTAATGGGATCAATGTTATGTTCCTTCATAATTAATATTCCAATGTTATGGGAAATGCACATTGACATTACCAGTAATAATACTCACCAGCCACTATTCTATGGTTATGTACTCAGAGTGGATTATTCATACTTCATCATAAAATCAGCCATTGTATTCTGTCTTCCCTTTTCTTTGACTTGTGTCTGTATTGGACTCAGCGTCTCAGTTCTACTGAGACACGTCAAGAGGATGAATCAGACAGATTCTCATATGACATCTGCTCAACTCCAAGGTCACATCCGAGCCAGTAAGTTAATGATTCTACGAGTGACTTTGGACATTTTCTTCTGTTTATTAATAACACTTATGAATGTATTCACCCAACCAGAAACCATCATGATGTTTATAATCTGGATAATTTGCCTTTTTTATCCCTCATCTCAATCTCTTCTTATAATTTTCGGAAATTCCAGGCTCAGAAGTAGACTTTATGCCGTACTCTTGAATTTAAGATCTTTATATTTATAAATAAATAAGAAGAACATGAATGAGATGAAGGAGTGTGCTATGATCAAAGCTTGAGTGTGGTGCCATTGAGAGTTTAATACTGGATCTTAATTTGTCCAAACTTTGTGTTTGAAAGTGGAAGCAGCTTTCCCAATACGCAAGGCATTTTTGATCACAGGAACCTACCTTAATATTTAGCCAGTCAAGAAAGCATACCAACTTAAATCCCACCTCCTAGCAAGTGTATCTGTACACCTCACTATCCACTATCACAAAGACCTACAGATGTCTGCTGGGTGAATGTATGCAATCACATTATTTGATTGGAAGACACCTTTAGACTACAATAGGTTTCTGATTTCCCTCAACTCCATGCATATTAATATATTGCAGACAAATGTTCACTGTGCATGTGCTCATTATCCTATGGGAGGTCATTATATTCCATCCAGACGTGATGGGAGATGTCTCTTAAAGCATGATGATCTACACCTCCATACTACTGAGAACCAACTCACCACAGCTCAAGTGGAATAAAAAATATGCACCTGTTCCGTCACTACAACTCAGATCCTAGTGAGAAAGAGCATAGCTAAAGGACACAAAAAATTTAACTTGCAGGAACTGTGCCCGAGAATTTTGCACCAGCCAGAGAATAGCATCCTGATCCTTGAAATTCAATTTATGCAGTAAGCGTATGCGGTGGAGTCCCAGGGGAGATTTTGGTCTGAGATCTGATGAGCCCTTCCTATACCAAAATAAGAAGAAAAGCCTTCCCTGCAAAAGATCTGTACAAGTTATGGTTCCAGAAAGGCCAAGTTCCCTCAGAAAATTCTGGAAAACCAATAAAGCAAATATTTTTCCTCCACAGGCGGCCCTTAATATCAGCAAATTTAGATTTAAAAACATCTTGTATTGCAGATCCGACATATCATCTTTAATTGGGTCACAGCATCCTCCAGAATAGAGACCCTGGCCCTAACTTTCCTAAATCTTTCACAGATTGTTTGAAGGTCCTAACAGAATAAAGAAGTATACAATTTCACAGGTCCAATCTTCTCAGAGATACGCTGCTCAGACTCTACAATGGCCTCCAAGAATTGAGACATAGATATTTTAAACCTATCCGCTGGTGTAGTGGGATCAGGTGAGTCCTGGGTCTGTTGAAAAGAGGACGGGGTTTTAGTGCCCTGTTGTGTGTACTGCAGAAGTTTCACAACAGCCATTGATTGCGAGGATGTTCCTATAGGTAAAGGACAGAGGAGCTCTAAAAAAAACATGCAACAGGATCTGTTAGCTATCCCAAGGAACACTGAGGTAAGTATGCTGGCAACAATATAAAAAATGACAGGCAGGAAAACACCAGGCTGGTGCAATAACTCAGGAGAGGTGAATTGCAGTGATATTGAAAAGTGGAGATGTTGCCCATAGAAACCTATCAGGTTCGAGTTCACATTCTCCAGAGTGTAAAATGAAACTAAGAGCTTGAATCTGATTGGTTGCTATGGGCAACATCACCACTTTCCAATCTCCCTGCTTAGTAAATATACCCCTTGGACTTTGAAATCAATCAGAAATTGAGAGCAAAGCCCAAGCCACAAGGAAAAAGATCAGGAGCTGGAGACAACCCTTGAGCAGGAGATGAGAGGCATTCCCCTGCTGTGCTTGAAATCAAGAGCTGAAAGTGGCCCTGTGAAAACATTGGGAGTATTTCCAATAAAAAAATGTCCTCCCATCAAATAAGAGAAGTGAGAAGGGGAAGTGGCCAATGTTCCAAGGAGAGCACAGGGTCTCAGCCAAATCCTGACTTTCTGAAACACATTTTCCTGAAGCTAGATGCACAATTTAAAGTCAATCACTTTAAAGCCTAGTAGTTTGTTTAGGAGCCGTAAGAGACAGAGTTCCCTACTGATTGCTGATTTTGTGGCGAGGTTGAATGTGCACTCAAATATGTAATTGTACAGTAAAGGAATAATTACAGATTATTTTAGGATTACCCTAAAAAATAAGGTAGGGTTGAAGCTAAGAATGCATACCCTCTAACATGATACAATCCACTAGATATAACATACTCCTGTGTGTTACTGAGTTACCAAAAATCAAGTTTGAAGAGAAAAATATTTTTCAAGCATCATTTGGTTCATTAAAACTAGAAGTTCAGGAGCAGAGTATTATGTACCTGATGGAATGGGTCATTTTATTAAGGTTCTGCGGTCTTTAATGTGCAAAATTAACATCATTGAAGTTATTGTACAAATCAACACTGAAGAGTATTTCACTGACAAGAAACACATACAGTATGTCAGAATTACTTGACATTAACAACTAAAAAAGGCATTATATAAATCTAAGATTTAATTGTCTGTGTTAGATGGCCGATCACACACAGAAATTCATTATGCAAAATAAAGAGAAAATGAGAGAGTTCATAATATACAGCTCACAGCTGTGTCACCGATACTCAGGAGATTTGCATTTTATGCTCATCTGTATTTGAATATTTTTCCTAATATTAACACTTCTGTACAGACTTCACAACCATAAAACAATCATTGCTAAAGAGAGAGAAGACAAGAATCACAATGTCTATACTGGATTTATTTACATTATCTGTTACATTTATTACTGGAATATCTAGAATAATCATTTTCATTTTGGTTTCTATTGTGCTCTTCAGACACTGGAGAGAGACTGGTAATCTCAGTACTAGTGATATACTCCAGTGTGTAATAGTGCTGACCAATGTCATATATCAGAGCTGCTACACTGTTAATGTCATGTTTCAAGTCTTTAACATATATCTAATGAAAAGAAAAATATTATTAATCATGTTTATGGTACAATATCTCCTGTTTGATGTGAGTTTCTGGAACACTGCCTGGCTCTCTAGCTTCTACTCCATAAGGCTGGTGACCATTTCCTACAGGTTCTTCCTTTCTCTTAAAACATGGATCATGGATTCTGTTTCTCAGCTTGTAATGGGATCAATCTTATGTTCCTTCATTATTAATGTTCCAATGTTATGGAAAATGCACATTGACATTCCCAGTAATAACACTGACCAACCACTATTCTATGGTTATGTAGTCAGTTGGGATTATTCATACTTCTTCATAAAATCAGCCATTGTATTCTGTCTTCCCTTTTCTTTGACTTGTGTCTGTATTGGACTCAGTGTCTCAACTCTACTGAGACACGTCAGGATAATGAATCAGACAGATTCTTATGTAACATCTGCTCAACTCCAAGGTCACGTCCGAGCCATTAAGTTAATGATTCTACGAGTGACTTTAGACATTATTTTCTATGTAATGACAACACTTATGAATGTATACAACCAATTGGAAAGCATCATGTTGTTTATAATCTGGTTATTTTGCATTTTTTATCCCTCATCTCAATCTCTTGTTATAATTTTTGGAAATTCCAGGCTCAGAAGTAGACTTTATGCTTTAGTACTCCTGAATTTAAGATCTTTACATATATAAATAAATAAGAACAGGAAGGACTAATGAGCGTTCTTTGAAGTTTGAGTGTGGTGTCCTTGAGAGTTCAATACTGTACCCCGATCTATCCAAACTTTGTGTGTGAAAGAGGAAGTAGCTCCCTAATATAAAAGACAATTTTGATCACAGGAACCTACCTTAATATTTAACCAGTCAATTGGCTAAATTCCCTTTTATGGTAACTCTGCTTTCCGCCCTGGTTCAAATGCCCTTAAGTTATACTATTGGGCACTCAAGGGTACTCTTATGCTGAATGACCTTGCTTCCTCTCCTACCTTCCCACGGTTCTTGGAATTACAGGAGGTCACGATTGTTTAGTATCTCCAGCTGAGACATTTCCACTTCACGTTTAGTGGAGTGATGTCTTTTCGCAGTCTTACAGACTTTGAGACTCTATGCCATAAACTGACTAATTTAAAAGGCCTCATCTCTGAACTTTACAGGATGTTAGCTCTGTCTTTTTTTTTAACTGACTCCTCCCTTGACTCTTTTGAGAAATAATGGGATTGT
The DNA here is from genome assembly GCA_016617825.1 of Platyplectrum ornatum. Lineage (NCBI taxonomy): Eukaryota > Metazoa > Chordata > Amphibia > Anura > Limnodynastidae > Platyplectrum > Platyplectrum ornatum. The sequence goes on along the minus strand of JABWIB010003404.1, from coordinate 23,294 downwards.
GACTTGGGAACCACTCTGACTTCGGACATTAGAATTTTGGTGGTGGCTTCTTCTTCTATATGCATGAAATTAAATAATACCTTCTCAAATGATATTATCACTGGTGTATGGTCCTGGTCAGTATCACAAAATTTAATACAATTACCTCCTGAAAAAATGTTTGTCTGTGGGTTCTGATGTTCATTTATGGTAGGACTGTCCTCCCCTCGTTCTTATTTCTTTACTTCTTACTTCCTTTCTTTTTTAAAATATAAAAAGCCCCCCAGGAAGTGTTCCCAAGACTTTTTGCAAATTATGATTTGTTGCCTCATATATATATATATATATATATATATATATATATATATTTATTTATCCAGTCAAGACAGCACGACCAACATAAATCCTGTCTCCCAATGATTGTACATATACAGTACATTGTACAGATGTCTTGCTGGTTACACATAAAGAATCACATTCCTTGGATGGAAAACACATTATACTACAATATGTTTCTGATTTCTCCCAACTTTTATGCATATTAAAAGATTGCAGACAAATTTTCACTCTGCATTTGCTCACTATCCAATAGGAAATCATTATATTCCATCTAGATGTAATGGGAGATTTCTCTAAAAGCATTAAAGCATGATCCATACTACTGAGAACTTCAGTCACAAAACCTTAGACTTTATCTGTAGGGAGTCCAACTCTGTGAGTTATTTTAATATGACTGCTTAAATATGACTAGCGCATTCCACAACACTTATATAAATACCTTATATTTGTACAATTTACACAGTACAGTATGTCACAACAAATTTATCTATATCTCACAATGTAATCCCTGACACTGCCAAAGCACATTCTCGTCATGGAAATAATCCCACAATAAATGCCAACAATAAATAAATCAGTACTATGCCCCCCTCCTACAATTGCTGTTCTCAACTGTTCTCTTGTCCTCAGCAGTCTTGCTGCTTCTATGCTCAGTCTTTCCATGTCACTTTATGATGTCTTTATGATGTCTCTTTGATCTCTCCCATCGCTAACATCCCGCTCATGGCAGATCAAACAGACAGTGGGCTGACGAAGTATAGATTTGGGGCAATTTGGATCACAATTGGCCACTAAAGGGAATAATATATCTTTTTCCATATTGCACAAATATATGTAGGCATACCAGGAGGGTAAACAAAATGACTGATTTTTGAGGTAGACTCATAACATGAGCAAGAGTGTGACAACTGCAGATTAATGTCAAAAATGTCTAAATTATGTACTTGGGACTTGTCACTTGTCACACATTACATTTGTGACTACTGAGAAGGAAAGGGATTTAGGATTCATTGTTCCATGTGATTTAAATCCACGATCCCCCAAACTTCCCTCTACATAATATACTTACAGGACCCTCCTTTTGTACGTCTACCGAATAAACAGAAGAACCCTCTCTTTACAGGAGGTTGGTACTCCGCTCTGATGCTGAATCTATAAAGAGAAGAGGTTGGTGCAATACACCAATGCTAAATGGCCGCCCCCTTTGTACTGATTATAAGCTACTCCTTTTGTATTGTGTACAGAAAAACTGTGTTTGTTGGCCAATTAGTCGATCCTCTAGTGTGAAACTTCTTAATGGCTCCGGGGCCCCCATCTGTAGACTTCCAAGTACTGGACCGTCCACTCTCCCATGAAAAAACCATACACAGCGTGCCGAATTCCAAATTCCTCAAATTCCTCAGTCTTTCTTAAAACATCTTAAAACCCAATAAATAAACTCATAAAACTAACTTTATTCATATATCTCCCACCTGCAGAGGTGTTCCCCCTTGGATGTTTAACAAGGTCTATATGTGTGTTATTATTTTGTTTTAATGTCTGGAATTTAGCACTGTGATATAACTTTTTCATTGTTAAATTTCCATATGCACTAATAGGAAGTAGCATTAGTTATTCCTATATATGTGCTGTTGCGATCTATTTAGCTTGAAGCAAAATTAGTTTTGTTTTTTATGTAATTTTGATTTCCAGATAAACATGTTTGTAAATCAAATGTAACATATTGTTGCCATTACTATGCAAGCAATAAATACCTATGAAATGTGTGTAAGTTTTCTTTGTTTTGGTTTGTTCATCTGAATGTTTATTTACTCAAATAAAAGTTTTCCTTGTTTGAATATTAATGAAATGTGTAATTTTATGATTCAGGTCTTACTGGCCCAAACAGTACATGATTATATTAAAACTGAGCAGAACAGCAAGGTTAAATTGAGAGTAACATTGTCGGGGACAGGTCAGCCCGGAGGGCTCAAGAACCTTCAAAGGCATAATATAGGATTTCTGCCAATTAATTAGAAGAGCAGGGAATAGACTACTGCAACTGCATCAAGTGACCCATGTGTAACTGAGAGATATAATAAGAGGCCATCTGANTAAAGGGGGATTTACTCCTCCAACCTTCCACCAGTAATTCCCTTTTATCAGAGGCGGTGCCTGTACATAAAAAATAAAACAAGGGGTTTGACTGCTAATGTAAAAAAGATCTGGGAAAGCAGGCACTCCTGCCTGGTCTCCTTGCCCAGTGGAAACATGTGAGAGATAAATCCATTAACAGAAACTTGAGCAAGGGGCACTAAATACTGCATGTTAACCCAACCAATACTTTGAAATCCGAGCTCCATTCACTCCATTACCATACACCCAACAGAATCAAATGCCTTTGCGGCATCCAGAGAGGCCATCACCCCGTCAGCCCTCTCCGGACACTGCAACTGCAGATGAGTAAACAGACCTCTCAAGTTAATGCAGGTGAATTTTTAATGCAATTTTTAACGCAAGAGCTTTGTCCTGAAAGTTTTTAATCAATATTANCTAAAAATCTGCAAGGTCAACAGAGCATATACAGAAATAAGCATATACAGAAAAAAAAACCTGTCTTAGAAACACCTGCGCTATACCAGGTATCGGGAATTGTGCACTGCACCCCACCTGTCGCATCTCAAATGTCAGTACAAATACATCAAATTACCAAAAAATATTAATTAAAACAACAAGAGACCATTATACCAGCAGACCCCCACTCCTTACATCCGCAAAAAAAGTGTCTAATAAACATTATAGCAGAGAAAGAGGAACAGACATGTCCATGAAACACAAGAAGGCAGTGTAATATAATCAACAGTGGAGAGTTGACCCAGAGAATGACTCTAAAGCCAACTCACCGCAGTTCAGGGGGAGTCACAAATATGCACCTGTTCCTTCAATACAACTCGCAATCTAGATGGAAAAAGCATATCTAAAGGAATCCGAAGGTCACAAAGGCATTATTTAACTTGCAAGAACTGTGCCCGAGTATTTTGCACCAGCCAGAAAATAGCATCCAGATCCTAGAAATTCAGAAATTCAATTAATGTCATAAGCGTATGTGGTGGAGTCCCAGGGGGAACTTTGGCCCAACATCTGATTAACCCTTCCTATANCAAAATAAGAAGAAAAGACCTCCCTGCCAAGAAGCTGCACAAGTCACAAGGTTGAGATTTTTCTGGAAAATCAATAAAGCGAACATTGCTACTCCACAGGCAGCACTCAATATCAGTAAATATTTCTTTGAAAACATTTGGGAATGCAGATATGACTTCTGACCTTTAAATGGACATGCCTTAACTTTTCACAGATTTTTTGAAGGTCGTGACAGAGTAAAGAAGTATCCAATTTAACAGCTCTAATCTGCTCAGAGATACGCTGCTCAGATGCTACAATGACCTCCAAGAATTAAGCCATAGATATTTCATATGACCAACTGTATTACGTTTTGCATGTAAGCAATATACACGGTCCTCTTTTTTCCAGCGCAGCTATTATCGTTTATCCTTTTAGTCTATATTGATCTAAATGTGACAGTTTTCTATGGTTTCTGCTTATATTGATAATATATCTTTTCTATGTGTGCTAGGAAGTTCGGACTCATTCAATAGATTCTTATTTTTACTGATTTACTGTTTTTCATTATGTATTCTATTTAGGAAATTTTATAAAAGAAAATCTTCATGAATTTATGTTGAAGGAGAGTTATTTGTATTATTGTTTTTTGTTAAAATTGTATGGGATTACTTCAGAACATACATTGCTATAGTACAGCGCTATTTTCGGAAGTCCCACCTCCAGTCAACATAAATATAAGCCGACACCGCTGGTTAACCATCACTGTGAGGAAGGGGGAGGAGCCCCGAAATGTCAGCGGTTAGCCACTTCAGAGAAGCCTCGCCCGCTGGATCGAATGGACCTGTGTCTGATATTCAACCTTCATCCCTGCCTGGTGATCCATCTCAGCCACCTGGGTTTAGCTGTCCAGCCACAGTTCTCTCACAAATGCCGGCCCGTCGTCTTTCGTTTTCGTTTTTTCGAGTGTTCTTTCTAAAACATTCATATATCGATAGCTAGTTTTTATGTTTAATACTTGATTGATTAAAACTGTGTACTAATATTATTCTTCGTATGTTTTACTTTTTCTCTGAGGTACGCTTTGTACTCCAAACCTTAGAATAATAAATGACTTTTTTTACTATGGCAATGTATGTTTGATCCCATTTTTTTCACACACATATGCTACATTAGCTCCCCTCACACCGATTTACAATTCTTTGGTACCATTTTTTGGGGATTACGGTGAAAACCCTGTATCTGTGGGGTACAGCTAATATTGTAGTTATAAGAGCTGCCCACAAAAGATCCTTCCTCTAATATATAGACTAATTGGCTAAAGAGCAAGCCGGTACATGATCAAGTGCCTGAGTACCACGGGCCTAGCATCTTGTCATTGGCTAGGCCTGTGTGACAGGAGTATAAAAAGCACCAGTGTGAACAGAAAAAGATAGGTGGATAAGATCTTGATGGTTAATACGCAACTGCCTTGTTTAACATCATGAAAGTGGCAATGTCTCTGTCCGAGGAAGAGGTGGTGTCCCTGTGTTAGGGGGCAGACCTGACAGATTGCAGCACTGAGACAGAGGAAGACCTGGAGGGGACCCTGTTTGTTTCCCCATGGGCAGTGTTAAGCCCAGCTGAGGAGGGGAAGGTGCCGTATGCACCCACGGGATGGCCAGTGCACCTGATGAGGTCGTACAGTCCTGTGTCTAGTGGCAAAACGTGTTTGGAACGTGTTAATCAAGCCACTGAGAGACCAAACAAACAGGAATAAGGAGAGAGGTTGTGCGGCTCAGCATCATGAGAAGTGGTTGCTGAACTGGCCAGGCGGTCAGAGAAAATGACAACTGTTGTGGAGGACACTGTTGAGTTTATCCCCTGGTGACCTATGGTGATCCACTGACCCACTGAGAGTTGGGAGAATGATGGTGGAGATCTTTCTAAAGTAAAGTGGGTTGAGGCTGGTTTGTGTGAACTAAGTGAGAGTTAATCCATGGGTATCAGTGAGGAGGTTTGGGACGATCCACAACTGCCAGCAAAGCGTGAGTCCAGTCCTGCCGGGGAGGTAGCCAACACTGTCCCATCGCCCAAGACCAAGGTGCCTGTCGTAGAGAGTGACTACACCGTAGGGATGGGGTGTGACCTGACTGAGCAAATCCTCCCACCGCGGTTTAATGTCTACTTCATCCACACCTATGCTATTGCGAGGAGGAAGCATGGGACAAGCCATCAGCAGATGCTAACAGAAACATTTTAACCCGTGGCCGAGAAATCACCCTGGGGTGTCCCCTTTCCAGAATCAACCTTTACAGACCATTGGATCCTGATCCCCATCATGGCATGGCCAAGGTAGAGTGTTGGTTGGCGAGTTTCTTCTATTTCGCTAACCACCGCCAAGGCCCCTGCTTTCGTGAAGTTGCAGCAAGGATTGATGTTGTCTTCCCATTCTACAAGCATTATCTGAGAAGTATTGTGCACTGTTGTCTCCCAGTATGATGTAAAGTGTCTATAATTGAATATTCTCAATTATGATGTATGATGTCTGTGTTCTTTTTGTATGTAACAAAGTCAGAGCTGGTGATCTCCCCTGGGAATCCCAGTCCTTTTTAAATAAATTGTGTTCATTTGCAAAACTTGTGTGTTGGGCTAGGGAGGGAATGGAAAATTGGTTAACCATGTGTGGGTCTCCTTGCGCTCCTCTCCATCATTCATTTAGGTCAATGACAGATTGGGCTGGGCTAGGTGCGGTACTGGGATTCATCCAAATTACACCAGGTGTCTCTAGGCTTCATCCACAACACAGGGCTGTGTGGCATCTCTGACATCGGGGAGGGGGGGGGGACACATATCCTCTAACATGGTCCATTCCACCAGGTACAAACTTCTGAGTGTTTCTGGGTTTTCAACAAAAAGTTACTATAGTAACCCCCAGGTGTGAAGAGAAAAATCAACATCATTTAGTGCATTAAAACCAGGTGAGGGACAGCTGGAAGCTCAGGAGCACAGTATTATATACTGTACCTGATGGAATGAGTCATGGTGAAGGATCTGAGGATGGTCACAGGTGCATTTTATAAATCTAAAGCTGGGTACACACAGTAAGATAAATTGTATGCAATCGTAAGATTTTTCAAGAGTGGGCAAAACCATGTTGAATTGCAGTGGAGGTAAAATGACTGTTAGTGTGTTTGCATGCAGGGAGAATACTTTATTGTTGCATGTTGCACACAGATACTGACCAGCGTTACTGTTACACTGTTATTACACTTGTGCTGGAAACATCATCTCTCACCTGTAATACTAATTGCAAATAATTCAATTTGACTCCCCTGCAATTCAACATGGTTTTGCCCACTCTTGAAAAATCTTACGATTGCATACAATTTATCTTACCGTGTGTACCTAGCTTTAGATTTAAATATGGATTGTATGTGTTACATGAAAATTAATTCTGTAAAAAAAAAAGAGAAAATTAGATAGTCCATACTACACAGCCCACAGCTGTGTCACTGATACGCTCATATGTATTTGAATATTTTTGCTAGTATTAACACTTCTGTACAGACTTCACACATAAACAATCATTGTAAAGAGAGAGCAGACAAGAATCAGAATGTTTTTACTGGATTTATTTATATTATAAGTTGCACTAATTACTGGAATATCTGGAATCATCACGGTGCAGGCTGCGCTTTCAACGCCCCTTTTCTCATTTGCATGGAGCGGAGTCGGGCTTTGCGCCCGAATGTGCCATTCAGAGCCGATCTGTGCATGCGCCCCTAATTCTGTAAAATAAAGAGAAAATGAGAATTCATAATATACAGCTCACAGCTGTGTCACTGATACTGAGATTTGCATTTTATGCTAATATATATTTGAATATGTTTCCCAGTAAAACCATTTCTGTACAGACTTCACACCTCATATAAAACATTGATTGCTAAAGAGAGAGAAGACAAGAATCACAATGTCTTTACTGGATTTATTTACATTATCTGTTGAATTAATTACTGGAATATCTGGAATAATCATTTTCATTTTGGTTTCTATTGTGCAGTTTAGACACTGGAGAGAGACTGGTAATCTCAGCACTAGTAATAGACTCCAGTGTGTAATAGTGCTGACCAATGTCATATATCAGAGCTTCTTCACTGTTGATGTCATGTTTCAAGTCTTTGACATATATTTAATGAAAAGACAATTATTATTATTCATGTTTTTTATACACATGATTTCTCCTATATGATGTGAGTTTCTGGAACACTGCCTGGCTCTCCATATTTTACTCCATAAGACTGGTGAACATTGCCCACAGGTTCTTCCTTTCCCTTAAAACATGGATCATGACTTCTGTTTTTCAGCTTGTAATGGGATCAATGTTATGTTCCTTCATAATGAATGTTCCAGTGTTATGGATAGTGCACATTGACATTCCCAGTAATAACACTCACCAGCCACTACTCTATGGTTATGTAATCAGTGTGGATTATTCATACTTCATCATAAACTCAGTGATTAGATTCTGGGGTATATTTACTAAGCAGGGAGATTGCAGTGAAAATCGAATTTGGGGAAGTTGCCCATGGCAACCAATCAGATTTGAGCTCTCAGTTTCATTTTACACTCTGGAGAATGTGAACTCAAATCTGATTTGTTGCCATGGGCAACTTCCCCAAATTCGAATTTCACTGCAATCTCCCTGCTTAGTAAATATACCCCTCTGTCTTCCCTTTTCTTTGACTTGTGTCTGTATTGGACTCAGCGTCTCAACTCTACTGAAACACGTCAGGAGGATGAATCAGACAGATTCTTATATAACATCAGCTCAGCTCCAAGGTCACATCCGAGCCATTAAGTTAATGATACTACGAGTGACTTTGGACATTATTTTCTATTTATTAATAACACTTATTATTAACACTCTATTCACCCAACCGGAAAGCATCATGATGTTTATAATCTGGATATTGTGTCTTTTTTATCCCTCATCTCAATCTCTTCTTATAATTTTCGGAAATTCCAGGCTCAGAAGTAGACTTTATGCCGTACTCCTGAATTTAAGATCTTTACATCTGTAAATAAATAAGAAGAACATGAATGAGACGAAGGAGTGTGCTATGATCGAAGCTTGAGTGTGGTGCCATTGAGAGTTTAATACTGGATCCCAATTTGTCCAAACTTTGTGTGTGAAAGTGGAAGCAGCTTCCTCAATACGCACGGCAGTTTTAATCACAGGAACTTACCTTAATATTTAGCCAGTCAAGACAGCATGACCAACATAAATCCCACCTCCCAACAAGTGTATCTNTACACCTCATTATCCACCATCTCAAAGACCTCAAGTACAGATGTCTGCTGGGTGAATGTATGCAATCACATTACTTGATTGGGAGACACCTTTAGACTACAATATGTTTCTGATTTCCCTCAATTGTACAATTTACACAGTATGTCACAACAAAAATTGTATTGATTAGATATGTCATATCTATTTATCTCTGTCTCACAATGTAATCCCTGACACTGCCAAAGCACATTCTCATCATGAAAATAATCCCAACACATAATAGATGGCAACAATCAGTACTATGCCCACCTCCAACAATTGTCCTTAGCAGTCTTGCCACTTCTATANTCCCATATTTCCATTGCCTCTATGATGTCTCCTCAATCTCTCCCTCTTCTAACATTCCACTGAAGGCAGATTAAGGAGACAATGGACTGACAAAGTATAGAGTTGTTCATTGTCTGGACGATTACCATGGAATATTACAGGAATATTATAACTATTTCATATCTATCTATCTATCTATCTATCTATCTATCTATCTATCTATCTGTCTGTAGAAATGATTCATATTCATATCACCAATAAAAACATGTTTTGAAAAGAAGTGTCCAGGATGTTGGTGTTCTATGTCTCTTAATTGCCATTTCAGAGCACTCATCTGATGTTAGTCATAGAGAACACTGACAACAAATGGTAAATTCTCAGTACGAATATGGATCCAAAATTCCACATTGAGAGTGTTCACAATTGGACAAGATGGAATGTGAATGACTTGCAGGCTTAATGGACTTGCAGTTCCCCGTACAATCCAGACTTTTGATCCATCTGAATTCTATGTAAGGACATTGGAAACATAGATATGAGCTATATAATAATAATAATAATAATAATAATAATAATAATAATAATAATAATAATACATGTACTTGGGGATGTGTGTGATTCATTGGATACTAAAATCCAAATTTTTTCCTAATAAATTCTAATTTATTATATTTATGTTATATTGTGTGTTTGTGGGAGTGTGTGTGTGTGTGAGACAGCAGTTATGTGTAGTTGTTAGTTTTAGCTGTAACACACTCACACATTACCTCTGTATTACATAAAGTATAGATATAGATCAGGATTTAGCCTGGTCCTGTGTATTGCATATGCTATATGAGTCCACTTTAACTTTTTGCATATTACACAAATATATGTAGGCATACCAGGAGGGTAAACAAAATGACTAATGTTTGAGGTAGATGCATAACATGGTTAAGAGTGTGAAAACTGCAGATTAATGTAAAAAATGTCAAAATTATGTATTTGGGACTCAAAACCCCAAAAGTTCAATATAGCATTAGTGACATTATATAAGTGACTGCTGAGAAAGAAAGGGATTTCATTGTTTCATGAGATTTAAATCCACGTTCCACCAAACTCACCTGTACTTAATATACAGGACCATCCCCGTCTACAGAAAAAACAAAAGGATGCTCTCTTTCCTAGGATTGTACTCCGCTTTGATGCTGAACCTATAGAGAAGAGAGGAAGACCTCCTCATGCAATACGCCAATGCTATATGCCCCCCCCCCCGTACTGATTATACTCACAAGGTACTCCTCTTGTGTTGTGTACAGAAAAACTGTGTTGGCCAACCAGAGTCCCCCTCTGTAGACCTCCAAATACTGGACTCTCCACTCTCCCACAATTAAATCAGTCCAGACATTTCCAAAAATGTAACAAAACAAACATGCTATGTTTCTAAGTGCAATAAATACCTATGCTATGTTTCTAAGTGCAAAAAATACCTATATAAAACAACTTTACAATAATTTTGGTAATTTTTCTTTGTTGTGGTTTGTTCATCGGAATGTTATTTACTTAAATAAAAAAGTTTCCTTGTTTGAATATTAATACTGGGCCAAACTGTTCATGAGTATAGTAAAATCGAGCAGAACAGCAAGGTTGTTGGGGACAGGTCAGCTCAGAGGACTCAAGAACTTGCTAAGGCATAATATAGGATTTATCCCAATTTATTATGAGATCTGAGAATAGACTAGATTTATGGATTAACTGTAATGGGCTTCGCACATAGATAGGGAAAGAGAGTCCCTGTTGTTAATCAATAATATCTAGAAAATCTGCAAGGTCAACAGAGCCATGACTAGAAATGCTGTTCAGATTCTACTATGGCCTCCATGAATTAAGCCATAGATATTTTAAACCTATCCGCTGGTGTAGTAGGATCAGGTGAGTCCTGGGTCTGTTGAGGAGAGGACAGGGTTTTAGTGCCCTGTTGTGTGTACTGGGGTGTACTGAGGTTTCAGGCTGGTGCATTAACTCAGTTGAAGCACTGGACTTTGCAATAAATCAGTAATTGAGAGAAAAGTTGCAAGCTGCAAGGAAAAAAGATGAGGTCCTGAAGGAGCAGGAGCTAAAGACAACCAGTGAGCAGGAGATGAAAGGCATTCCCAAGGAAATCAAGAGCTGAAAGTGGAGTATTAGAAACGATAAAAACCTAAATGTCATCCCTTTAAACAAGAGGCCATGAATTAACTAAGCAACAGGAGGGGGTGAAATAATAGGGTGAAAATAGCCCCAGGCCACAGGGAACAGGAGCAAGGTACCTCAGGCAGCAGGATAGCATTATAGAGCTGACGGGCACCAAAGCAAGACAAGGACTTCAGGAGAAGTGGCCAATGTTCCAAGTAGAGCACAGGTTTTCAGCCAAATAATGACTTTCTGAAATGCATTTTCCTGAAGTTAGGTGCACAATTTAAAGTCAATCACTTTAAAGCCTAGTTGTTCAGGAGCTGTAGGAGTTCTCCACTGATGGCTGGTTTGTAAATAGTACAGTAAGGGAATATTCATAGATTATTTTAACCACGAATAATGTAAAAAAATTAAGGTAGGAGTGACGCTTAGGATGCATACCCTCTAACATGGTCCATTCCACCAGGTGCAACATACTCCTGAGTGTTCCTGAGTTTCCAACAATCAGTTACTATGGTAACCCCCAGGTTTGAAGAGAAAAATATTTTTCAAGCATCATTTAGTTTCTTTAAAACCAGATGAGTGACAGCTGGAAGCTCAGGAGCAGAGTATTATGTACCTGGTGGAATGGGTCATTTTATTAAGGGTCTGCGGATCCAGTCCTTAATGTGTAAAATTTACATCATTAAAGTGAGGTAATTGTACAAATCAACTAACACTGAAAAGGATTTCACTGACATTACTAAAAAGAAAATGAGAGAGTCCATAATATACAGCTCACAGCTGTGTCACTGATACTCAGGAGATTTGCCTTGTATGCTCATGTATTTGAATATGTTTCCCATTAAAAACACTGCTGTACAGACTTCATACACATAAAACATTCATTGCTAAAGAGATAGAAGACAAGAACCACAATGTATTTACTGGATTTATTTACATTTTCTGTTGCATTAATTACTGGTATATATGGAATCATCATTTTCATTTTGGTTTCTATTGTGCTCTTCAGACACTGGAGAGAGACTGGTAATCTGGGAACTAGTGATAGACTCCAGTGTGTAATAGTGCTGACCAATGTCATATTTCAGAGTTTCTTAACTATTGATGTCATGTTTCAATTATTTGACATATATTTAATGAAAAGACAATTGTTATTATTCATGTTTATGGTACAATATCTCCTATATGATGTGAGTTTCTGGAACACAGCCTGGCTCTCCATATTTTACTCTATTAAACTGGTGAACATTTCCCACAGGTTCTTCCTTTCTCTTAAAACATGGATCATGGCTTCTGTTTATCAGCTTGTAATGGGATCAGTGTTATGTTCCTTCATTATTAATGTTCCAGTGATATGGAAAATGCACATTGACATTCCCAGTAATAACACTGACCAACCACTATTCTATGGTTATGTACTCAGTGTGGATTATTCGTACTTCATCATAAAATCAGCCATTGTATTCAGTCTTCCCTTTTCTTTGACTTGTGTCTGTATTGGACTCAGCGTCTTAACTCTACTGAGACACATCTGGAGGATGAATCAGACAGAATCTCATATAACATCTGCTCAGCTCCAAGGTCACATCCGAGCCATTAAGTTAATGATCCTACGAGTGACTTTGGACATTATTTTCTATGTAATGATAACAATACATATGAATGTATACGACCAACTGGAAAGCATCATGTTGTTTATAATCTGGTTATTTTGCATTTTTTATCCCTCATCTCAATCTCTTGTTATAATTTTCGGAAATTCCAGGCTCAGAAGTAGACTTTATACTTTAGTACTCCTGAATTTAAGATCTTTACATCTATAAATAAGTAATAAGAACAAGAAGGACTAAGGAGTGTGCGTTGAAGCTTGAGTGTGGTGTCCTTGAAAGTTCAATACTGTACCCCGATCTATCCAAACTTTGTGTGTGAAAGAAGAAGTAGCTCCCTTTTTCTGCTATACAGTTTTGATCACAGGAACCCATCTTAATATTTAGCCAGTCAATTGCTGCTCACCCGGTGATATTCCAATATCTTAATATGGGGGACCCTCATCGCACTCTACATTATAGCCTATACCTAGTCCACTCATTCCCATTTATGGTAACTCTGCTTTCCCCCCAGGTTCAAATACCCTTGAGTTCTCCTATTGGGCACCCAAGGGTATTCTTACTTATAATGACCTTGCTTACTCTCCTACCTTCCTGCAGTTCTCGGAATTACAAGAGGTCTGGGACGTTCCTCACCGATTGTTCAATCAGTATCTCCAGTTGAGACTTTTCAGTCTAACAGCCTTTGAGACTCTATGCCGTAAACAGACTAGGCCTCATCTCTGAACTTTACGTGATGTTAGCTCTATCTTCTTTTTCTACTGACTTTTCCATTATCTATTTTGAATTAATGAATTTATTTTTTCGATTAGTTAGTACTAATGTACAGAGAAAGCACCTCTAGTCTGTTACTTTTCTGAACTAGCGAGGACAGTGACATGGACGTTCACTCCCATGCCACTCCCACTTGGCATGCCAAATATTCTCTGTAAATTGGATCTGGTCCATTAGGTCCATACAAAAAATNTAATAAAAACAAACGTTATGTTTCGAAATGCAATAGTGCAACTTCATAAAATGTTTGTAACTTTTCTTTGTTTTGGTTTGTTCATCTGAATGTTTATTTACTCAAATAAAAGTTTTCTTTATTTGAATATTAATGAAATGCATAATTTTATGATTCAGGTCTTACTGGCCCAAACAGTACATGATTAAAGTAAAGCCGAGCAGAACATCAAGGTTAAATTGAGAGTAGCATTGTTGGGTGCAGTTCTGCTTGAAGGGCTCAATGAAGGCAAAATATTCATATATAGCAAAATATAGGATTTCTGCCAATGAATTAGAACAGCAGAGAATAGGCTAAATTTCTGGAATAGTTGCAACAGGATCAGGATGCAACTGCTTCAAGCGACACATGTGTAACTGAGAGAAACAATCAGAGGCCATTTCCTCCAACCTCCCAACAATAATTCCTTTTATCATAGGTGGTGCCCGTACTTAAAAAAAAAAATAAATAAATAAGGGTTTGACTGTGAATAAGGTCAGGCACCCATGTCTGGTCTCCTTACCCATTGTGAAAAATTGTAAATCCATTAAGAGAAACTTGAGCAAGGGGCGCTAAATAGAGCATGTTAGCTCAACCAATACNCTGAGATCTGAGCTCCATTTGCTCCATTACCATCCACTCAACAGAATCATATGCCTTTGTGGCATCCAGAGAGGCCATCACCCCATCGGCCCTCTCTGCACACTGTAACTGCTGATGAGTAAACAGACCTCTCAAGTTAATGCAGGTAAATTTTGAATGCAAGAATTTTTGTGAATATTTTCAGAGAAAGAGAGCCCCTGTCCTGAAATTTTTTAATCAATAGTATCTAAAAATCTGCAAGGTCAACAGAGCATATACAGAAAAAAAAAGTGTCTGAGAAACACCTGCGCTATACCAGGTTCCAGGAATTGTGCACTGCACCCCACCTGTCACATCGTGAATTTCAGTACAAATACATCAAATTATCAAAAAAATATTAATTAAAACAACAACAGAACATTATACCAGCAGACCCCCATCACTTTCATCCGCAAAAAAAGTGTCCAATAAACACTGTAGGAGAGAACAGAAATGTCCAGGACATACAAAAAGGCAGTAGAATATAATCAACAGTGGAGAGTTGTCAGATGAATTAAACCCTCACATTCTGACACAGACCCAGAGCATGACTCTTAAGCCAACTTACCGCAGCTCTGGGGGAGTCACAAATATGCACCTGTTCCTTCAATACAACTCGCAAACTAGACGGAAAGAGTATTGCTAAAGGAAGCCTAAGATCAAAAAGGCAATATTTAACTTGCCGGAACTGTGTCCTAATCTTTGGCACCATCCAGAGAATAGCATCCTGATCCTTGAAATTCGACAAATTCAATTTATGCAGTAACCGTATGTGGTGGAGTCCCAGGGGGGACTTTGGCCGAACATCTGATGAACCCTTCCTATATCAAAATAAGAATAAAAGACCTCCCAGCTAAAGAGTTGCACAAGTCATGACTCCAGAAAAGTCAATAAATCAATAAAGCGAATATTGCTCCTCCACAGGCAGCACTCCATATCAGTAAATTTATCTTTGAAACATTTGGGAATGCATATCTGACGTCTGACCTTTAAATGGAGTCACCTTAACTTCCCTAACTCTTTCACTGCTTTTTTGAAGGTCCTGACAAGAAGTATCCAATTTTACAGCTCTAATCTGCTCAGAGATACGCTGCCTAGATGCTGGTGTAGCAGGATCAGGTGAGTCCTGGGGCTGTTAAGGAGAAGACAGGGTTTTAGTGCCCTGTTATGTGTACTGCAGAAGTTTCACAACAGTCATTGATTATGAGGACGTCCCTATAGGTAAAGGGCAGAGAAGTGCTAAAAACATGGAGCATGATCTGGCAGCTATCCAAATAGCACTCAGGTATGTATGCAGGCAATTGCACAAGGTATCCATGAGGTATCAAAATACAGGGCATGCGAAAAAAACACAAAAGGTAGATATTACAACAGGTCCAGACAGAAGCCTCACACTGAAATGTAAATAGCAGGAACAACAGGCAGGAAAACACCAGGCTTTGGACTTTACACTAAATCAGGAACTGAGAGAAAAGCTGCAAGCCACAAGGAAAAAAATCAGGAGCTGAAGACAACCCTTGAGCAGGAGATGAAAGGCCTTCCCCAGGCTGTCCAGAAAATCAAGAGCTGAAAGTGGCCTTGTGAAAACAATGGTAGTATTAGGAACAAAAAAACTAAATGTCCATACTTCAAACAAGAGGCCAAGCACTAAATAAGAAACAGGAGGGGGAGGAAGGTGAAAATATCCACAGGCCACAAGGAACAGGAGCAGGGTACCTCAGGCAGCAGGACCGCATGACAGGCACCCAGGGACTTTAGAAAAGTGGTCAATGTTCCAGGTAGATCACAGGGTCTCAGCTAAATCCTGATGCCTAGCATCTTATCATTGGCTAGGCCTTTCTGGAGTCAGGAGTATAAAAAGCTCCGGAGTGCACCTCCCTCTTGGCTTACGGCAGGGTAACACAGGGTTTGCGTGGTGACTGTGAGTTTAACTGGTAGGAGGATGTTGAAACATAGCAATTGGCTGGAGATGGCTTGATACAGTTGTCAGGTCTTTTGTTGCTTCTCTAGACTCTAGTAATGATGGGGGAGGGGGGAACCGCCCCTTACTAAATAAAAAAAAAGATCACGGCCCCCTTAGTAAGTTTCCCCCTGATGAAACATCATGGTCTGCTGGGAGAAGTTGGTTAAAGGCATGTGCCAGGTGCTGTCCATTAGGGAAAATTAGAGCTTGTAATCTAACACCAAGGCCTACATTTACTAAACAGAATGAATGCAGGGAGATTGAAAAGTGGGGATGTTGCCTATAGCAAATCAGATTTGAGCTCACATTCTCCAGTATGTAAAATTGAGAGCTTGAATCTGATTGGTTGCTATGGGCAACATCCCCACTTTTAAATCTCCCTGCAATTTCCATTCTTAGTAAATTCAGAGCTAAAATGAACAAAAGCCTCTAGTGAGAACTTCAGAACATGCAGGACAGTCCAGACAGACCCAAAGTTATGCTCATATGAATTTGAATCTGTGTCCCATATAAACATTTCTGTACAGACTCCTCATCCATAAAACAATCCTTGCTTAAAAGAGAAGAAAACAATAATCATAATGGCATTATTGGATTTATTTACATTATCTGTTACATTTTGGTTTGTATTATGCACTTCAGACACTGGAGAGAGACTGGTAATCTGGGAACTAATGATAGAATTCAGTTTGAAATAATGTTGACAAATGTCATATATCAGAGCATCTTTACTGTTGATATCATGTTTCAATTCTTTGACATATTTTTGTGAAAATAAGCTTACTATTATTCATGTTTATGCAAATTCTCCTGTGTGATGTGAGTTTCTGAAAAGCAACCTGACTCTCCATGTTCTACTCACATGTATCAGACAAAACCTCATGTAACATCTGCTCATCTCCAAGGTCACATACGAGCTGTTAAGTTACTGTTTTTGCGAATCACTTTGGACACTATTTTCTACATGATGTTAAAACTTATCAATATATTACCATTGAGCTATCCAAAAACATTTTGTTTACTATCTGGTTTATATACCTTGTTTACCCCACATCTCAATCTCTCATTATAATTTTTGGGAATCCCAGATTCAGGAGAGGAGTTTGTGCTGTCCTTCTGAATATAAAATCTTAACATCTATAAATAAATACTAAGAAAAGAATAGGAACCAAGCTAAGGGTTGTGTTATGCTCAAACATCTGAATGTGGTGCCAGTGACGATATCGGGCCAAGCTCTATCCAGACTTAACATGTGAAAAGTGAGGCTACTTTTCTCATATACAAATAGTTCTGGTCACAGGAACCTACTTCTATATTAACCCTGTCAATAGTGTATGAGACACATAAGTCCCGTCTACCAGCAAGTTTACCAGACCAGGGGGCTGATTCAGGCTGGCGGAGACGCGATGTTTCGCCGATCTACGCATGCGCAGATCGGCTCTGAATGGCACGGAGTCGGGCGCAAAGCCCGTGCTTCTCCTAATTAGTAGCGCAGCCTGCGCCATGTCAGGACATGGTGCAGGCGTAGAGCAGAAGAACCGAGGCAGGTATTGTCCTATGGACAATTACCTGCTACATTAAGGTTAAAAAAAGATTTAAAAAATAAGAATAATAAAATAAAATATTATTTTTATTATAGTGTGTGTTTTTTTTACATTTAAATAATATTTTTTTTAATTTCTTTTTTTTTTTTCTGCGACTTTTAACAAAGGCATGCCCCTCTCCCTGCGCTCTTTTCAGAGCTGCGCTTTTGCAGCGTGCGGCCGGCAAAAACTTTGAATCAGGTCCCAGATCTTCTTTGAAAAGCCGACTCAGTGCCCTTGCGACTACGCATTATGGTAATGAGAAAAGTGGCAATTATCTGCCTTTTCTCATTACCTGACTCATTAAATAATTAATTATTACAATAAATTAAATATGTGTGACTGCCGACTTTCATGCTCACAGTGATCGCTGCACAGAATCACTAGCAGAGGCTCCGGATACAGCATCCGTAGCCTCTGCGCTTTTTACATTTACGCAGGTATGCGGGGCATATGCCCTGCCCCTCTACCTGCTCTCTATTCAGAGCTGAGTTTTTCCGCAGCTCTAAATATTGCGCACCTGGAGGCCACCAAATTATTTTAATCAGGTCCTTAGAAACAGAAAAAATAAACCTCTGCAAAACCTTTCTTGAAAAAAACATACCATGACAGCACTATATGACCTTATACAACAGAAAACCCCTTATATATAATTCCATATCCTAAATTATTTCCTAGCTTTTTCTTAATAATTCATTTACTGAATATTTAGAATATTCCAACATAATTCTTAACCTTAAATTCTCCCTCATTTTGGAATTTTGAAAATTTTTTTGAAGGCAGAATAAATACATATTTCTAAATATCTTTCTACGATTAAAGACGGTAATAAGTAAAATATTGTATCCCAGCAATTTCAATATATTGCTAATAGATCCTAGTGGGCAGCTGTAAAAGAGGCTCTGTAAAGAATTCACCGGATTGATTGTCTAATATATAATAGTGCTGTAAGTCTCCAAACAATGTTTATCAATTTAAAATAGTACAGTGAACTACAATAGTTCACTGTATTTAAGTATTGTGATTTTTCAAAATAAGGAGATCAATAAAGCACACACATATAAGTAGGTCATTCAGCCATTCGTATAATACAGGGTGGTGTGTTTATAGTGGCTGTAAGATGTTATAGACAGCATGACAGTATTGAGCTGTTGCTGAACTCACGCTTCAAAGATAGATGGCAGCTCGGCACAAGGAGACGATGCTTCTCGATACATATGGCACCTCCACAGATGTATTGCACGTCTCTGTAAAGGGACAGGAACAGCCCAATCCTCTCTCAAGTGTGAGACCACAGCCCAAGATAGAGATGGATCATTCTAAAAACCATAACTTTTGCTGAAAAGTGAGATGTCAGCCTGCTCCTGCACTCTTATACGTTTATCCTCCTGGTTTCGTCAGAGAGTGTATAGTGGGAGGTAAAAACAAGATTAATAATAAAAAGGAAAAAAGTTTTTTTATTAAGTTAATTAAAAAGTTAGTCAAAAAATGAATATAGAGAAACTATTATGACCAATGGAAATTCACAGATAATTATAAAGGAGACCAGTTAATTACTTAAAACATCTTCATAATATGATTAAGAGATAAAATGAAATCATCAGATTGATCAAAATAACTGATGGTTTTTTTTTACCATTTTATGATCATTTTTTTAAACATTTTTAATAATATAGTTAGCTCCAAACATCCAGCTCCAGACAGTGCTTACATATGGTTCAATGCTATCATTTAGCCCTCCAGGGGCCATCATTCCTAGATTGCAAATCCAAAAGGNCTCCCTTCTACAAAAGAGGGAGAACCGATCACCTCCTCCAAAGTGGCTTTAATGGCTTTAATACCTTTTCTCTGGTGATCAAAGAGCACATGTTTGTACGGCATATGGAACCTATCTTGTTTTAATAGATTTCACTGTGTTCCAAGAATCTGGAGCATAAATTACGGATAGTACATAATTGTTTTCCACATTCACAGGTAAGGAGGTATACTGTACCACATATGTAGATTTACAATTTAACTTCATTTAAANTGGAACCACCCTGTATTATACTAATGGCTGAACGACTTACCTCANAAGATATGCAAGTGCTTTATCAAACTCCTAATTTTGAAAAATCACAATACTAATATACAGTGAGCAACCAACCCGGTTGATTTTCTCGGTACTATTGCTAAACAATTGCTAAACATTGTTTGGAGACTTACAGAACCATTATATATTAGACAATCAATCAAGTGAATTTATTACAGCTGCCCATTAGCATCTATTAGCAATATATTGAAATTGCTGGGATACAATATTTTACTTATTACCGTCTATAATCTGTTCATGACCACAGTTTCCAGCTTTACTACAGAATATGTTTATATTTGATCAATTCCTTTCAAGTCTTTTGTTGATTGACAAGACTCCACATATAACGGGGAAGGGNAGAGAAGAAAAAATGTGAATCAATCTGATGTTGACCTTATGAAACACATAATAACGTAACTTTAAATTAAGGATTGTCTGTGTGACATGGCTCATCACACATGGAAATAAATTCTGTAAAATAAACGAGACGGAATAGAGACGGAAGCTTTNTCCGTGATACACAGACCACATCTATGTCACTGATGCGGAAGATATTTGAATTTTATGCCCATATGTATATGTGTCTCTTTCCTGGTATGATCATTTCTCGGCAGACTTCTCTCAATCATTGCTAGAGAAAACATCATAATGTCATTACTGGACTTGTTTACATTATCTGGTGTATTAATTACTGGAATATCTGGAATCATCATTTTCACTTTGGTTTCTATTGTGCACTTCAGACACTGGAGAGAGACTGGTAATCTGANCACTAATGATAGAATCCAGTTTCTAATAGTGCTGACCAATGTCATATTTCAGAGTTTATTCACTGTTGATGGCATGTTTCAATTCTTTCACATATATCTAATGAATAGAAAACTATTATTTTTCATTGCTATAATACAAATTCTCCTGTTTGATGTGAGTTTCTGGAACACCACCTGGCTCTCCATCTTCTACTCAATAAAACTGGTGAACATTTCCCACAGGTTTCTCCTTTCTCTGAAAACATGGTTCAC
>JABWIB010003403.1:17455-34515 GCA_016617825.1 Platyplectrum ornatum | reverse complement strand
ATGCATATTTATTATTTATAATTAGTCCAAATCTCAGCAATTAATTCAAAGATCCTACTTAACCCACACAATGGGGTGTCATTTATAACAAGCATTTTGTGCTCACCCAAGTGTTCTCTTCGTTTTAAATGTCTAAAGGGTTTTGTGGCTCCTAAAGTTTTCTTTTCTGGAGGAAAAGGGTCCAAATGGCTCTTTGAGTGTTAAAGGTTGCCTACCCCTGTATCAGACCTTAGGGTGGCACCACAAGGACCAGGGATGATGGGGAGGATGGGAGTGTCGAGACAACTTTTTAGGGCGCCTAGAGACCTAGCACTGCCTATGGCTGTATCAGGTTTGTTTAAATTCAAGTTGATGATAACAAAGAAAGGATTGTAGTATGTTAATCCAATGCTTGCTAAGTTTGCCATACACAAGTCTAACGTTGTTAAAGCGTACCCATTCATATGGAATATTTGTTTTTTATTGTATACTATGTATAAAAAGTTTAGAAGTTTGGCACTTAAATCGTTAATGAGGAATATAAACATGAAAATCGTCAGTATATCTTCTCTCCTATTTCTCAAGTATGACTTCATTAAAGCTCTGTTTGCTATTAGCTGAGATTTTGCATGCAAATGAGTTTGCATTCAGTTCATTAAAGTCCTATCTTACACATTAACATAGCTTCAGCCAGGCTAAGCAGTGATAAATTCTCACCTCTGTCTCACATGACTTATGCCCAATTACACAAAACATTCAGCCTACCCAGTGAATATAGATTAGTGGATGTGTAATTCTAGAATAACAAGATGATGTGTAATCAGTATTTCTGGCATGGCCGCTTATTTTCTCCACAAACAATATCGCTTTCATAAAATCGAATGAGATAAAAATCAAAGAACTTTCTTTGTTACAGTTTAGTCTGACTTGTGACTGCCATTGATAACATATGCTTTGTTTTACTATTTAGAATGTTATACCTGGATTGGCTGTATACTGTATATAACACTATAATAAAAGATCTGATTAAAAATGATAATATGAAAGAATAACTGCCAGAGAATGCACTTATTTAATAAGTCGGTATCACAGGATGTGTGCAATCCAGGTTCTAGATTGTAAATAATGTTTTTGAACTCTGGTCTATACAGTAAATATGGAGCAAATATGTCTATCATGCCCTGTTTCCAGGAATGTCTTGCTGGAACTGAAGCGTTTCTCTAACAAAGCAGTAACCTAGTTTTTCCATCCATAAATCATATATGTTTGATATGTATGAAATGTCTTTCTCTTGTAAAGATGACAAGGAGTTTCACCTTGTTCTATTGGAGTGGAAAGCTAAGCCCGTAACAGAGGCTTATAATAATTGGGAAGGAAGGCATTCTGCTCTCGTGTCTGTTTAATTAATGTTTGTATTATGCTTCATCTGTCTTCAAAGTTTGTCATCTGTCAGAACTATATAACAATAAAAATTTTTTCCCAAACAATAACCCAAACCCAAACAAATCATCCGTATTAATAAATGATTACACTAGAATTATACTGCTATACACACCCGTGGATAGATCCAGAGGTAAGCCGAGCTTGATGTCACATAACCATATACAATGTATTAGTACCAGCAAGGTCGTAACTACAAAAGACTGGGCCCCATAGCAAACCTTTCAACAGGGCCTCGCTTCCCTAATTTTTTTTATATATAGTATATATGTGTTTATCTATCTATCTATCTATATATATATAAAAATGCGGGGCCCCGAACTGCTATAGAATATATACAACCAGATATATATATCTGTGTGTATATGTGAATATATATATATATATATATATATATATATATATATATATGTGGGTTCCATTTAAGGGATACCCTTCCCAGAAGACCTAGACCTCTGATGGCGCTGGGGAGCCTGGGTGATCTGGCAATGGGGCCGGCGGGCCCCCTAGGACTGCGGGCCCCATAGCTGCCGCCATGGCTGCTATAGTGTTAGTTACGCCCATGAGTACCAGGTAAAACACTGTAATTTCTACTGTAAATTAAAGTTCCGATTTATGCAAGTAAATGTAAATGTAAGTAAATAATAGAAAACTATTTTTCTAATACATATACTATTTTCCTAATACATATATATTTATATATAAATATATATGAGTTTTACTTCTTACTATAAGTGAAAACAATTAGACACATACATAATACCTGGGCAGCAATTTCTGACCCATTGCATCCCAGTAAGGAGCTCCAAGTAGAAGATCTTTTCCCTGGTGCTTGATTATCAACCAGACATGATATCATTTTGCTACTCCTTCTGCTACTGCTATGCACTTCCCCCGCCCTCCACCACTCAACCATGCGTGATGTGGTCTTGCTGGTCCAGCTTCTTCCTACCCTATAACTTGCATGAGCACAACTGATGCAGCCGTGTTCTTTGCTAAATGTCTGTTTCTGTAGTTACTTTGCAACTTATGTGACCATGCCAGTTAGCAACTGATGCAAACGCTCAAGTAGTCAGGAAGCGGGTGGGCCTGTGTGCTTTAAGTGGGGAGGGAAGGTGTCACCCTAATCATTCTGCAGCAGCCAGACAGCTCACAAGCCTAACTAAAGGGAGCCCTCTCAGCTTTTAGCAAAAGCTGAGGAACTGTAGGAAAGTATTTCCCAATGTGGACGACACAAGCATTCTTCTGGGGGATTAGGACATACAGGTAAGGAATCTGGGGAATTAGATCTCCCTTCATACCCTAATCCAGTGACTCTGTTACAATATATGTAATGCAGCAGGAAAGAGGCAGTCACAGTAGGGAAATATCTTGTCCGTTTATTAGAATACCGACGTTTCAGAGATGCTCTCTTTTTCAGGGATACAAAACATGAGTGTAGATACGGGTGGGTATATATATACCCTCCCTCAATCATCTAAGCTCTCGCTCTCTGCATCGGAAATCCTGCAGACCACCCTCTGATTGCCACCACACACTCCTGGCAGCCCGGGCATTGGCGTCACAGCCGAGCTCCGCAGGAGACCCTGCATTTCCCAGCTAGAACTTACTCCACCAGCAAACCAGGAGACCGTAGTCAAGACAACCAGGGGTGCTCTAGCCGCCATACAAAGGGATATACATACGTACAAGACAATATACAGATGCCTAACATCAAACACATTAAAACAGCTATTATATCTTAAACCCCTCACAAAAACTGCCACCCACTACCCTAACATGGACATTAGTTCATCACTATCCAGTCATGCTGATAAACATCACAATTCTATTCATAAACAGCAGTGCAGAGGCAATGACAGTCTGTAGAATAAAGATCCATTTAGACTCCAGACGTAACAAAGCCAAATCTCCTCTCAAGTGTACAGGCACTTGGTCAATCACTTTACATCTAAGTTCAGATAGTGCATGTCTTTTCTGCATAAAATGACTGGCCACAGGCTGGTCCGCTTTACCAAATTCATTTGTTCTCAGAATGTCCGTATGGCCTTACTCACATAGGCCAGACCACATAGACACCTCAGCATATAGACTATATACTGTGATGTGCATGTAAGCACATGGCGGATATTGTGCAAAAACAACTTTCCAGTTTCCATGTGTCTGCAAGTTAGACACTGGGCAAATTTTTAGCATCCAGATGATTTCTGTAAAAATGACACATACTCAGGGTCATCCCGTGACATCAGTTCTAACCACAAGGGGGTATATTTACTAAAGGGCGAGTTTGTGACTGAAAATTTCTCGCCGTATCTCGCACCTTTTTTTTGGGGGCGAGTTTTGAGCGAGAATTGTGTGCGTGTTGTATTATTCACTATTGGGCGTGAATTAGTTTTAGCTTCTATTTTGCGGTGTCTTACGGAGAGTTTTTGGGAGTGATTGTGGGCGAGTTTTGTGTGAGAATTCAAACTCGCCTGGTCGTGATTGAAATCTTGCACAGGTCCCTTTAAATTTCTCATCCATTTTCTTTTCTGNAAATACGCCTACTGATGGCATCCATTTTGGAAATGATTGACACAATATAAAAACAAACTATTTTCTTTGCATCTGCCAGTGTGTAATAGGAGATCGATGGGGAGGGAGCATTATTAGAGAGAGGTAGTGTAGGTGTATGAGTGTTGTGTGTGGTGTAAGCTGGCCATACACGGTAAGATAAATCTTAAATCTGACGATTGGATGAAAGTGATCCTTTTTTTTTTTTTAAATAAAAATGAATTGGAAGCAAATTAGTACTTTCAAAAAAACAGTTGGTTTATGCTTATAAAGTGGGCCTTACTGGAAGAATTATTGCACATGCCCATATACTGAACGATTTTTACCACAAAAGATGTTTGAAAAATATTTCAATTGGAACAATTTATCATTCCCTGTATGGCCAGTTTTAATGTTATATGTCATTTGTAGTTGTCTTTATATTTTGTATTTTATTTATTATTTTTTTGTCCTGTGGCTTTTGTTTCATTGTACAGTTTTTCCCGTTATTAATAGATGTGTGTGTCTGTGTTTGTGTGTGACTGTGTTTTAAGTGTGTGTGTGTGAATTTTTTGCTATTGTTTGTTGTCTGTTTGCATTAGTGTGTGTTTGGGTGTGTGTTTGCCAGTGATTGTCAGTGTTCTTGTTCCGCTTCAACATCTGCCCTTTCGGGCACATTAGTTTGCAAAGCCAAAAAAATAAGTGATTTAAAGCTCTCCATAACACAGTGTAGGCAAACAAAACTAGAACTCCCACACACACACATTTATATAGGTTTACTAATTAGACAATGCTTGGTGGTTAGCGAGAAGAGACAATTCGCATAGGAAAAGCATGTCTATTTGAATGGGCGAGATTAGGGTGAGATTTGGGCGAGAATCAAACACGCTGCTTTGTAAATACTATAGCCTCTATGTGCTTCAGCCAAATTCTCACCGGCAGGATTTTCGGGCGAGTTTACGGCGAGATTTTTTGGGCGAGAATTTACAATCACACCCTTTAGTAAATCTTTGAAAAGAAAACACACACACAAACACGCCCATTTTNGGCGAGAAATCAAACTCGCGCTTTAGTAAATATACCCCTATATTATACCCCTAGCAGAAGCATGGCATATTCCGCATAGTGTTCAATGCTATAAGGCTGCGGTTGGTTTTAATAACCGGCCACAAAGCTGTTATCGCTTGATTCACAAGAGGACTGACTCGTGAGAATTGGGTAACCCACGGGATGTAATCTGACTGAGCCATTTTGGGCTACTCCTTAATCAAATCCTCTTGTTTAAATGAACACGCATGTTGTTCCGCCACATATATATATCATTAGACAGTGACTAATTGTGCTACTTTATATTTACAATTGCAGAAACATACTCTTGCAAATATACGCTTAAGCCACCAGCCACCAGGCATTTCTGCAGTGGTGGTCCTAAACACTAGAGCCCACCCATATATATATATGGGTCATGATGCTGCAACACAGTGCATTACTGGGAACAGGATCTCTTAAATTGAACCTACAGCCAGTAACTAGTACTGTTTTCCAGTCATGGCTTCTGTAGAAGGTCTGGCCATACAGAGCGGGGGCCTAGCACCGGTGGCATGACTCCAAGCCTGTCCTGGCTGTCTCTTTATGATGGCAACCCTGCTGGTGGGCAGTAATACTGTATGGTATTACATATGAGACAGCTTAGCCTGCTGAGTGAACATTCCCTGCAGTATCAGTTTTGTATGTATGCAGGAAGACAACACACAACACTAAGACAAAGGATATTTGCTTTTGTGAATTACTTACCGGTGCTCTGAAATTATCATTAACAATCATTTGTGTGCTATATCGTAATAATTTAATAATTTTCCTCAGAATATGGTATTTTCTGCCATGTTGCATGTAATTATTTTCAAAAGTTTCATTTTTGTATTTTATTTTTTTAATAAAACAATAACATTTATCTGGAATATAGTATATAGTATTTCTGTATGGCCTAAAATTTTTACATGGAATATACTGAAATGAATGACAGTTTAGATACAAGGTACTGTAGTTTCTTGAATTTCAACTCTTCTGCCTCCTAATTGCTACCTATTTGAAGAATGTATGTTTATCCTATATGAACTGTCAATCAGTCAAGTTAAAACCATCAAAAATGTTAATCTCCTCTTTTATCATATATTTGTTTTTTTGCAATATTTTAGATCTGAGACATGAGCATATGAGAAGCTGCTCTGTAATTAACATTTAAAACTGTCAACTTTCTGCGTTCATAACATTTAGTGCATATTTTCACATTTTTTCAGGTTCTGTAAAATAGCAATCCCATGGAAAAACAGAGGTTTAGATTTTTACCATTGTTTACCACAGTTTATTAACTGACTGCACAGATTGACAGCCTCCGCTAAACCTTCATATATACACTGTACATATGTGAGACTACATAGACTGCCAAACAGATCATAACATACTCTGGAATTCAAACTTTTAACTGCAGTTTTTATTTAAGATGTTGGTAATATGTTAAGTATAGGATTCTTACTAATTCGCCTTTTGTACCTGTCCATGTGCTCCATCTTTTTTTATACAACATTTTATTATTGCATCAGGGGTGGTAATCATAAATATACATAGACAATTGAACAATAAAATAGATATGATAACAGTACAGCATACCAGTTGACATGGAATAGTTATGAAAAGCAATATAATCTAAACTTAACTAAACGTTAGAAATAATTAAGCCCTAGTTGGTATAAGACTAGCCTTCATGAAGTAACATTACCCCTTTCCTAGGGGCTGTTAAAATGTAACAGCAATAGTTATATTAAAGAATTGGTAGGGAACAAATGCACAGTAGCAGTAGCATGGACATTTAGGCCTAAATTTACTAAGCAGGGATATTGAAAAGTGCCCATAGCAACCAATCAGATTCAAGCTCACATTCTCCAGTATGTAAAATGAAACTGAGAGCTTGAATCCGATTGGTTGCTATGGGCAACATCCCCAATGTTCGATCTCCCTGCAATCTCCCTGCTTAGTAAATTTAAGCCTTAGTATGGCAGCATGGAGAATATAATATGACAGAAGTAGATCCAAGTTTTTCTGTTAAATTAGAAGTAGATAGTATGATATACCATGCCACTTTGATTCATGAAAGTTCAATCTTATTCATTTACTTTGTTGTTTGTTTTACTGATGATTAGGAAATTAGTACATTTTGGACACTGCATCTCACATGTTGGTGTAGAAAGTACACTATAATACATTATATATCAGGGCAGGAGAGTAGTTTATAGTGCAGTAATCCATATTAGACACAATCAATGTGATGCCTTTCTTAGTATAGAAACTGCTCTAGGCCTAATGTTAGCTATTAAATATGTCAGCTTTGTGACTTGTTTTTTGTGGTCAGCTGCTAATGTAGTTGCTACCAGATGTCTATAATTATGCTCTTGCCCCATAATGTTACATTTTGGCTTATTCCCAAATGTCCCACTCATTTAGTTGTCACATACATAGCAAATCCACCAGTGATGTATGTGGCCAGAATAACCATACATTATAATACTTTTTGTATACATAGATTTTATATATACAGTAATTAATTCATTTCAAAGTGTTATAACATATATGAACCACCAATTTTCCTTAATTAAATGTCATAGCACTGAGCAGCACTTAGTGGCATGAGTGAAAACATTTTGACTTGATACTATTGTTAAACACTTATGCATCCTGTTTAAAGAACATTTTCAGTGACTCTAAGTAAGATGCATATTTTGAAAGCGTAGTAGTAATTATTTGTTAAATTGTAGGAGTGTATGTTATCCACAATGAACCAGATCATGACCCTGCGTATGTTCTATATGCACAGAGGCAAGTGGGGAGTGCACTTAGGAGGAAGGCACTCCAGTTATAAGATCACCCATGTAATCTCTCACTACACATTATATTTAGGACATCAGAATAAACAGGTACAGTGCATGTCCTAATAATTTAAAATAAAGTAGACAGTGATCTAAAAGCTAAGCTAAGCTTTTAGGACTAATTAGCTGCCAGGCATATGTGGTGGTAATATTTTCTGCTGGGCGCAGTTGCAGTATGAAGTCAAACATTCAATGAATTGATTTAATTCCATAAAGGAAATGTTAGTGACCTGTCCTTTGTATTTTTCCCCTTTAGATGTCATACCATGTGATTCTGCAGCATGATACTGATTAGCATGCCATTAAGAACAGGAAAAAAAAACTTCAGGGCTCTGAAGTCACATCATGACAGTACAAGTGAAACATGTTTCACTAATGCAGCCTTAATTCACTTTGTTTCTGCAGAGAGAGCAAGCTCACCATGCTACTTCGAGAATCTCTGGGGAACATGAACTGCCGCACTACAATGATAGCTCATATTTCGGCTGCTGCAGGAAACTATGCTGAGACTCTGTCCACTATCCAGATAGCTTCCCGGGTGCTGAGGATGAAAAAAAAGAAAAGCAAGGTAAGGGCAGATATAAGGAATATTGCGCATAACAGTATAATATAATGCACAGCTTTTGTCTTTTATTGCTGCAGTATGTATGGGACGAATGAGCTAAATGTCAGAGTAATGTAAAACATTGATAGTTGCTATGTTACATGATAACAGACATTATAGTATCTGCATATGAAGAGAGGGCACACAAAAACAAAATTTTTACTTATTTTCAGACTTGGGTACTGTACAATTAGCTTATTATATATTATTTTCAACAAACTTAAGTATTTACAAATACAAATTTAGTTCAGGAAGTATGTTAAAATAAAATAGATATTTTACAAATTATAAAGGCTAATCTCTACATTTTCAGATCATGCCAACAAATATGTTATATTATGCAGTACTTACAAACATAGGAATTGATCCTAGTTTATGTATATGGTGGAAATGTACCCTTCTGCAAAACCATGCTGAACTTCATGGGGTGGGGGGGCACAAATTTGAATTGGTAAAATGAAATTAGAGTTGAAGTTTACTAGTTTTACTTTACTTTACATAGTATTTACATAGTAAACTTGAATATATAGACAAAAACATGAATATAGGCAAAAACTACTTTTTTTTCATAGAATATAAAATAAAATGGCAAAATCCATTTTACCTCTGCAATGAAAAAAATAATTTTACTTCGGTCTCAACTTGCATCAATTTTTCCATTACCCTAAAACTGTGGATTAAACCCAAGATTTCCAATGTACCTAAAATAATACATGTGTTCTTTTATTCAGTTTAGGTTGTGGTATTCCTGATCCCTCGTTTTTATGTGACGTGTCAGTAATATCATAAAATAATGGAAAAACAACATATTTACATATATTTTATTATTCCATGTGAAATTTACATTAGAAACTGCATACATAATGTTTACAGTGGCAGTATAATTCTGTCTTGTTATATGAAATAATTCTGATGTACTTTTCTTATACAGTACACATCAAGTTCATCTGGAGGAGAGAGTTCTTGTGAAGAAGGACGGATGCGCAGGCCAACTCAGCTGAGACCATTCCATTCAAGAAATGTGGTTGATGCAGACTTTCCTCTTCTCAGTTTATCCAGTGACCCAGATTATTCTTCAAGTAGTGAGCAGTCATGTGATACAGTTATTTATGTTGGCCCCAATGGAACAGCCTTATCCGATAAGGAACTGACAGACAATGAGGGACCACCTGAGTTTGTCCCAATTGTTCCAGTTTTGCAAAAGACAAAGAATGAAATGAAGCTGGAGGATGTAAATGAAGTTGCACCTAGCAAGCCAGAGAGAGATTGTTTAAAGTGTAATACTTTTGCAGAGCTCCAAGAACGGTTGGACTGCATTGATGGCAGTGAGGAAACAAACAGGTTTCCATTTGAAGAGATGCCAGCTCAGTATAGTGGAGAACAAGCAACCAAATCTCTGGTGTCTGAACCAAATATTCTAACAGAATCAAGTAAAGAAGAAAACATTTCAGAGAATATGCAATCTGATAAGGAGGCCAGAGAGAATATTTCTGGAACAGCATATAAAATGCAAAACAACCATTCACCAGTTCCACCTGGACATGTAACTAACTCCTCTACACCTTCTTCTCCGAGGAGTGTTACAGGTAGCTGTGGAGCACATAGTGGGCCTTCACAGTTAGTTCAAAATACCAGCTTACAGGGTAGCAGAGAAAGCCTCAACAGTTGTGGATTTGTAGAAGGAAAACCAAGGGCAATGGGATCACCAAGACTTGGTATTGCCAGTTTATCTAAGACTTCAGAATACAAGCCACCCAGCTCTCCATCCCAAAGATGTAAAGTGTATACACAAAAAGGTGTCCTACCATGTTCTACGCCTCCAAACTGTATAAATAAAGACGGTGGGCCACATTTTGAATCTGTTCCACAACCAGAAACAAGAACCCCTCCTGTAGGGATGAGCCCACAAATCATGAAGAGATCTGTATCTAGTTCTAGTCACTTGTCTTCAGAATCTGTAGTTGGGGATCAACAGTCATCTGGCATTGATGAGTCTATAAAGGAAGTTCTTAGTACAACTATGGTCACTGTACAGCAACCTCTGGAGCTTAATGGAGAAGATGAATTGGTTTTTACATTAGTTGAAGAACTAACAATAAGTGGTGTCTTAGACAATGGTCGTCCTACCAGTATCATTAGTTTTAATAGTGACTGTTCTGTGCAGGCTTTGGCTTCTGGTTCCAGACCTGTCAGCATTATAAGTAGCATAAGTGAAGACCTTGAATGCTATTCCAATTCTGCACCAGCATCTGAAGTTAGCATCACACAATTCTTACCTTTTCCTAAAACTGGCAAGGATGAAAACTGTAAACAAAGTGGCAGCAGACGGTCTTCCATCAGCTCCTGGTTAAGTGAAATGAGTGCTGGTAGCGATGGTGAGCAGTCGTGTCATAGCTTCATTGCTCAGACATGTTATGGTCATGGTGAAGCAATGGCTGATCCTCCCATTTCTGAATTTACAAATACTTTACAGAATATCAGCATGATGCATTCAAACAACAGACAGAAAGCAGAACGAGACAACATATTTCCGTCACACATGGCAGAAACAGCACAGAACAATATATTCCCTATAAGTAGCTGCAAAGTTTTAGAAGTTGGTGAAGCCACAGTCTCTATATCAAAAACCTCATCCTCAGATTTGAGCACTGGTGAAAACTACATTCCCTTGAAAACAAACATTACGGTTTATCCCTGCATTGCAATAAGTCCCTTTAAAGCTCAGGAGAGTAATGAAAACCTGCCAGGATTAAATCTTCCTGACAAGTTGTCGCAGTCTATAGAAAACCATGATACAGATTGTAAACAGGAGATTGTATTTGATGATCCTTGGTTAAAACGAGAAGATGATATCAAAAGGCAAAATATGGATTCAATTGTTAGGCAAACACCTGAAGCTGCAGTCTCTATAACTGACCATGAGTACGAAAAGCAAATTACAACAGACAGATTGAGCAGCAGCAGTGGAGAATGTAGCATATCTCCACTTTCTGAAAACCTTAAGAGAATAGTAGATGGGTGCGAAATGGTTTTGACTATGCAGAGTCCTACCCATGTAAGTGATTATTCACAAAGAGGCAGTCTTCCCAGAGCTTTCGAAAAACTATGTAAGCAAAAGGAGCAGGACATTATGAGTTATGACTCCGAGACCAACACTGAAGATGTCTCTCCAATACCAACCTCTAGATCCACTTTAGAGAGAAAAATTGCATCCCCTAAACATTGTGTTCTCACTCGTCCAAAAGGAATTCCACCACTACCTCCAGTGAGAAAATCAAGCCTAGATCACAGGAATCGAGCAAGCCCCCAGCACACTGCAAGCAG
Organism: Platyplectrum ornatum; assembly: GCA_016617825.1. Classification (NCBI taxonomy): domain Eukaryota; kingdom Metazoa; phylum Chordata; class Amphibia; order Anura; family Limnodynastidae; genus Platyplectrum; species Platyplectrum ornatum. The sequence continues at coordinate 22,716 of JABWIB010003403.1, read as the reverse complement.
TCCCTCTAAACATGGTGTTTCTTCTTTGCCTAGTCTTCCAGATGAACTTAATGGTAAATTATCAGGATTCAGTATGGACACCAGGAGCAACAGTAGTAGCAAATTATTTAGTGCCAAACTTGAGCAGTTAGCTAGCAGAACAAATTCCTTGGGGAGGTCTAATGGAAGTCATTATGAATGTCTGTCTTTAGAAAGAGCTGGAAGCCTTTCATCTATGAGCTCTAGAATGATTATTAATAAAGATAGCACTTTGCCAAGATCTGGGAGAAGTCACAATCGAAGTGTCTTGTCATCTCCAACTAACATTTCTCAGTCAGCCGGAGCTTCGCCTAAATCTAGCCCTTCAAAGATATCAGCGGTAAGCAAGCTACTTCTTGCCAGCCCTAAGGCTCGCAGCCTGTCCACATCTGCAACCAAAACACTAAGCTTCTCTACCAAGTCACTGCCACAGTCTGTTGGACGAAGTTCAAGCCTACCTCCAAATGGAAAAAATATTTCTTGGTCAACACAGTCTTTAAGTAGAAATAGAGTTTCTGGACTGGCTTCCAAGCTACCCCTGAGGGCTGTTAATGGAAGAATTTCAGAGCTACTCCAAGGAAGCACAGGTAGCAGAGGTTTACATTCACATGGGAGTTCAGACTCAGATGAACGTGGAACTTTGCATACAGAGGAAAAGCCCATTGTGCACACTTTACCTTCTCCATATAGCAAGATTACGCCCCCTCGAAAGCCTCACCGCTGTAGTAGTGGTCATGGAAGTGACAACAGCAGTGTGCTCAGTGGTGAACTACCACCAGCAATGGGCAAAACAGCTTTGTTTTATCACAGTGGTGGCAGCAGTGGCTATGAAAGCATGATGAGAGACAGTGAAGCTACAGGAAGTGGCTCTTCTGCTCAAGACTCTATGAGTGAGAACAGCAGTTCTGTCAGTGGGAGATGCCGAAGTCTAAAGTCATCAAAAAAACGGTCTAACACAGGTAAGCTATATATTAGTTGTATGACACAGATATATATATAATGGCTGAAATGGCACTGTACTTTAAATTATGGTCCGTAAGCAGGAGCAAACATTTACCTTTGATGACAGTCTACCCACTCCTGCGGCCTACTCCTCTGCAGCTCACACTCTGCAGAATTATGATGCTAGCATTACCTTAGGTCTTGTGAACAGAGCTGTGGCTGTGCGTATACAGCCAGCTCTTTGCCAGGGAGCTGCATGAATGCTTACTCCGCAAGCCAGTCCGTTGACGGCAGGTGGGAGCCAGAGTAGGTCAGGTCCTCTAGGTACCCCTAGACGGCCACCTATGCCTTGGACCATCTCTATCAGCAAGTAGATGATTGAAATAACTTTACATGTATAAAAGGACCTTTACAAAAGTCTGGATCCATAAAAGTCCCTATTAGAACTCTGTGCATTTGAACTCTGTTTTGAGGATATTTTCCACACCTAGGGTGCATAAAATATATTAAATAATATCAATGGACCAGATCCAAGTGACAATATGGGAAAGCTACATCTTGGGAAATCATGTGGAATTTTAGTGGAAGTAAAATTAAATGTACTCTTTGCATGCAGGGAAATTCTTTGCTTTTGCTTATTGAGCCAAGAAAATACCATCTGCCACTAATACTGTTACACAACATGACATTCATTCCCCTGCAATTCAATATGGTTTTACCCAGGTATAACTTTTTATTTTGAACTCTGGGTCTGGTCCAAAGTTGAAAATGTGTTGCAATGTATGCTTCCCTAGAGGCAAGACTTTTAATCCATTGTTTGTCTAAAATCCATCTAGTGGAATCCAATGAGGTGAAAGTATTTACTAAACATAGGGGTAAATTATAAACCATAAAATCTATGCCTACACTCTGTGATCCAGTCATACATAACCTAAATTGAAAAGTGAATACAATCACTGTGGATTATGTTAAAGGATATTTATTAGTAATACAGGACTGGATCCAGACTTATGTACTATTGAACTTACGAGTGAGTGGGCTAAATCATGTTGGATTGCACGGGAGGTAAATTTCATTAGTTGCTAACGGTATGAGTTGAGAGTTGGGGGTATATTTACTAAGCGGTGAGATTGCAGTGAGATTGAAAAGTGTTCACATTATCACTTGATTCATGCATGTTTGCAGTTACTGCTGTCAGGAATTGATTGTAGCGAAAATTGAGAATGTATGTTATGTATGTATATTAGCAATCATTTTTTTTATCAATTTATTAATTTATTATGCTAGGTGTAATATACTATAATCTGTGCACATTGGACAAATGCAGACTTCCAAAAGACAGCTGATTTACGCATGTTGCTTCACCATTCTTTCTTCTAAGCTGCACAAAGGACTTAGCAGCAGATGCGTGCAACACAGAACACAAAACAGCTGTTGTCTGAGCCATTGGTAGGGTGTAAATAACAGATGATCGATAAAGAATAAATCATGTTAAATCGTGAATCTAGTGGGAAAAAAAGGCTATGATGGTTACAGTCAGCAATGATCCTGACCTTTATGTAATAATTACAACATAAAATTAATACTTATTTTAGAATGATACTAATAATAAAAATAATTATATTTCATGCTGGGTAGATTTTCAAAGTAACTGAATACTCCATTGGCCATGTAAAATGTGAATTTTTGAACAATTTTCTTACAGTAAAAAATCTCTTTGGTCAACTCAACAGAGTGATGAAATGAGGTGTCATTACATTGCATTATTTCTTTTTTTTTTTTTTTTACTGTTTTTTAAGTTTCTGATATTGTTATCTTATTGTGCTTACATTGATATAGGCAACATCTCCACCAATTATCACTCTATTGTGTGAACAATATGTATATTCAGAACAGTAATAAAGCATCCCTAAAGTTTGGATCCATCCCTGAGGTTTGGGTCCATTATTTTATTGTTTGGCTCTACAATTATCCAACCCAAGTGAATGATGTTTTGTAGTGCCTTGAGGTATTTAACATTCCCAGGCTTTTCATGAAGCTTCCCAGTGCAGAGCTGTTATAAATCTCCCTGGGAGTTTGTCAGGGTTGCCCCTTGCTCCAGGTGTCCAGAGTATGTCTCTTGCTGTACTAGCCAGTAGTGGAGGAAAACACCTCCTGCTGAGAACCATAATTTCTGGAGTATATGTCCAGCTTTCTAGTATCCCCTCCATTTAATTGCACCTACATTATGTTGCCTCTTTCAGGAGTATTCTTATCTTATCTTATCTTGAAAGTCCTTTAGCAGTTATGCAGTAAGAGATCCTAGGAGGTGAAAAGGGCTCTTCTATAATATTGACACCAGGTGGCAGCAGGGAATCAAAGGCATCAACTTCCACAGTCCATCCAGAGTCCAAATGCTTTTTTTTCATTAAAGGCTAGCTAATCATAAAAAAGGCAATCAGTTTGAAGGAGAATGACATTGTCCCTATTGGTGCTCAGTGCCCCTGAGCCCTGTATACTGCGGACCACAATTCATTGTACTCTGCAGATTATGTCAGTGAAGAGATGCTCATTGAGGTCATGCAACCTTGTCTAGCTTATTTATAGCTATTGTGACCAGAGACATTTTCTGACAGTAGAAATCAGTATATATCAGGAGTGGTCTCTGCATGAAGATAAAATATAGATGGGTGTTGTTATTAAAGGTTTAATCTTCATGAATTAAATCAAAGATCAGTACTCCAAAATATGTGCATTTACTTCACAACATTACACATAAAATCATTAACAATATACCGTACCTGTTTTAATAAAACTATCACAATTAGTTTGCCTAGCTGCTTCAATGTGCCGTATACATAGATAGGATGTAATTACACTGGTATATTACATTCTTGTATATTTAAGGCTAACAAAAGCTCTGTAAGGACACACAACAGTGTTAACAACATTTGTTGTTTGTTTTCGCTTTTACACACAGGGCAGAAAAGAGCCTGTGGCTTTTAATAATGCTTTCTGAAGCCAGATACAGCTAATATTCAGATCTTACATTTTAGACATAGTTCTGTTTTAAATAGCTGTTTATCTACTTGTGTTAAAAATGGCAAATTATAGGAAGGGCTATGTTGGTAGAAAGGTGAGCTGCTTAGTACTGCATGATGTAGAAGAGTAGCTCTTGTTCACAAGGCCATTGATAAGTAAACAGCATGCATTGTAGACAATCTTTACATTATTTTATTGCAATTATATTAGTTGAGAACAGTACAAAATACTACTAAATAGAATGCAAGAAACACAGCAAAGCCTAAGCAGACAAGCTGCCCAGAAAAAGGAAAGCTACATGAATGGCAGAGCCAGTGGCCCCAAACAGCTTCAGGGGGCAACGGACCAGTACATACACACTCCATATATGTATTTCTATATCCATCAGATCTATTTTATATATGGCACTTTTTTGCACCTATGGTATTGAAGGTGGAAGAGGGCAGAGGGAGAGACTAATATAATATTCCCCTTATTCCCATGATTATTTCCCCTGAATATTGAGAGCTGGTCTATGCAATAGCATGACACCACACTACAATCTAAACCAGTTAAAATCATATAAAGATGCACATAGATATTTGTAAAGAAATGGATATTATGAAGCTGTCATATTTTGCTGGTAATAAGACACGTTTTATATCAACTTACTGCAAAGAAAGTTCATTTTTATTTTCTTATGTCTGTGGGGTTAACAATAGTGAAACAAGAGAGCACCCAATTAAATGGACTTCTTTTTTCTCATGAATTATTTATATTTCACTTAATTTCTCGGTAGCACCAACTCCAATAAGGAAAGCTTAATTAATAATAGACAGGAGATGGTCCCAAAATCCTTTCTCTGACAGAAAATATTATAAAAACCATCAATCAGTGTGTATCACGAATAACTACTTAAGTTAGTGTNTATGGTTCTTTTACACCTCCTAATTTTACCAGCAATCAAACAATAAACCATTTTCAGAAGAATAGATAGGTAACAAAAAAAGATCACAGAGCTGCTGATAAGTTGTTTTTATTGTATATTCTTAAATTGACATGCTCATCTTGACTTTCACTTGTTTATAAAACTAAAGCTGGGCACACACGGTAAGATAAATTGTTCCAATTTAAGGATTTTTTCAAGAGTGGGCAAAACCATTTTGAATTGCAGGGGAGGTTAAATGAATGTCAGTGTGTGCATGCAGGGAGAATACTTTATTGTTGCATGTTGCACACAGATACTGACCAGCGTTACTGTTACACTGTCATTAGACTTGTGCTAGGAACCAGCATCTGTC
>JABWIB010003400.1:0-15569 GCA_016617825.1 Platyplectrum ornatum | reverse complement strand
ATATATATATATATATATATATATACATACACACACACATACATACACACATACATACACACATGTATAGTTTTTCTTGAACTTTGTAAATTGTGTCATTTGCCAATGACCTAGAAACCTCGGGTTATACTGCCTCTATTCTATATGTAAATCTTTGCTTGACTAACTTATTGCGTTGTAAGAGATCACAGTTACTTTCATTCATCGCCTCCAGCATACAGAGGCTTTGCCATCACCAGACCCAACAGTGATCTCTCTCACGAATAATTGTGAGCTTCTGTGTACTATCACACTTTCACCAAACTGATCTGGAAAATACAGTCACCAGCACACGGAAAAAAGTTAATTACAAGTTGCAATTAATTAATTCAATTTTTCTTTACATGTTTCCATTATAAACAGGACGAGCAGTTTGGTTTCAGGAGGAAATACAGAAAATGACACATTTCTCCAAGAAAACCCTAGGCATGAAAACTTCCAATAGCAATAGCAAGAGTACACAGCAAAGTTTCTCCATCATCTTTTACACGCAATAAAACGATTTAAAGTCAACTCTATTATAGATGTGACTGGGCAAGAGCCATTCCCGTTGTAAGATTTAGGAAATAAAGTCTTTTATTTTGGGAGAGTTGAAGAGATCGATCCCTTTAGAGGGAAGAAAAGCACATTGGGGTGAGAAGGAATTATTCTGAACATAGAGGAGTCTGCAATAGTCTATCAACAAAAATGCCAAGTGTTATAAGTGAAAAGTAAAAGTGGCTCAGAACAGTCATAAAGCTTTGGGGCATTCAGGTCTGGCTGAGCCTCGCAGCTATTGTCGCTATTTACTAGTTTACAGTAATTTTTGCCGGTCACTTTTAACTACACCTATGTCCTGGCAGAAATAAATGAGACATCTATTGTGTATTAAAGTGGAGTCTGATGCTGCATGTAAAATCTTCAGGAGTTAATGTGATCGTTTATGGAGAAGTAAAAGTTACAGCACCATAGACAGCTCCACACATAGACGTCTATATTAAGAGTCAATAGAACCCACAAAGGAATGAATAATAATTAAAAGTTCAAGGACATATAACATCGCATTATTATTCTGCTCATGTGTTTCTTTTCATTGTGGATATAAAGATGCAGCATCAGAAATAATGGAACTTTGTTAAACAGGTGTGTTAAATAGTGTTATAATAGTGTAAGTAATTAATATCCATGGCAGGAATCCTATGTTTATACCAGCATAAAACAGACATAAAATAATGTATAAGCCAGTGCATAACTTGTGTGGTAAATAAAAAACGCTATACACTGCTGACTGCTAAAATTAAAATAGCTATATAAGACTTATCATTATTTTTATATATATACATTTTTCCTTCATCCTGCAATGACCTATCCAAAAATATAATGATTATTTAGAGATGCAATTAAAATGACTATAGAAATATAGTTGGTTATAGTTTTATTAGGGGCTCCCTAATATTATATGACACTCATCATCATTGAGAGTATTAGAGGTTGTTAGTATTGTGACTGTACTAATCTATCCATCTATCTATCTATCTATCTATCTATCTATCTAATATCTATCTCATATCTATCTATCTATCTATCTATCTATCTATCTATCTATCTATCTAATATCTATAATCTATCTATCTATCTATCTATCTATCTATCTATCTCATATATATCTATCTATCTTTCTATCTATCTATCTATCTATCTATCTATCTATCTATCTATCATTATTCTTTCTTTCTGTCTTGCTCTCTCTCTCTCTCCCTCTTTCTTTCTTTCTTTCTTTCTTTCTTTCTTTCTGTCTCTTGCTCTCTCTCTCTCTCTCTCTCTCTATTTCTTTCTTCCTATCCTTGTACTGTGGAATTAACAGTGAAATTGCCTGTCTCTATTTCTCTAATAAAGTGAAGTCTGCATGATGGGTAAAGGAATATTTCTTGACTAAAAATGCCAGAGGAAGGTAACAGGTCTTTACAACCACCTAATGACTAGCGCTTGAGCTTTACTGTGGGTCATACACACTGAATAATTATGATAGGGATGGTGAATGTGATGACATGTGGCAGAATAATGTATTTACAGAAAATAATGCAATGTTTACTACGTCTCTAGAATACAGGATGCCTAAGAATGTATCTCTTGCATAAAACAGAATTTAAAGACAATATTTCACTTTTGTTGGTTGTCTAGTGTGGTTTGGGGATTCAGGTATAATAAGTTAATGAGATCTTTATGATTGTGTCTCAGCAAGTCAGTATTGTATGAGGGCAGCTGAACTTTGCATCCTTTCTGGGCACTTAAGGACATAATATCAATATCAGGAATTTCAACATTCCACCTCTCTCTATATGATTTAGAATTAGAATGGGATATTATACATATGACTAGTAAGATATACATGTTTATCATAAGATTCACTATATGACTAATGTCATTCACATGCTATTTTTTGTAATATAGGGGATTGCTTGTGTATGTATAGTTCTACCAGAAATTGTGGAAAGCATGTTAAAAAATAAAAAAATAAAAAAAATTATATATATATATATATATATATATATATATANACACACACAGCTCTTGATGTCGGGGTGTATACGGGGGTATGCCATACTAGGACTTCTCTCACTGATGTAATTCAAAAAAATCTCCATCATATTCAGTGTTTCCATACTTCCACTTCTAAATGCCCATACCACCAATTCTAAATTTCCACCACTGTCTATACTTAAAAAGTTGAATTCCTTTTTAAGCAGCATATTGATGCACATTTTGTTGAGGCTTTAATCCATTTGAAACATGCAATTGTATAGGCAGCAGTATTACACATACCGTGTTTCCCCGATAATAAGGCACTGTCTTATTTTTTTTTCAGGACAAAAAACACCATAGGGCTTATTNTCGGGGTAGGGCNTATTTTATTGACCTGCTTTTAATCCAATCATGGCCCCCCTATGTGCTGCTGACATTATGACACCTCATTGTTCCCCCAAGTGCTGCTGACATTATGACACCTCATTGTGGTTTAGATAGGGCTTAATTTCAGGGTAGGGCTTACTTTAGACAGTTTACTGTAAAACAGGATAGGGCTTATTATCAGGGTAGGTCCTATTATAGGGGAAACACGGTAGTAGCGTCTTGCCTATACGTATCTGTTGTATGCAGTAAAAGTTGCAGACCTGGACAGGACAACCTCAGTGTCAGCAGCACATTTGCGCATGCCTTTACCTGTGGGAAAACTCTGAATGAGCCAGTCATATAATAGTAATCGCATATATGTCCTCATCTACCATAACAGTCAACATTATCACTCACATCTCATCTATTACTCATCTCATCTTATTTGTTAAATGTTTTCTATAATCGTTGATCTAATAATAATAATAATCATAATAATAATAATAATGGCAGAGATGATATGTTGTACATTAACAAGATTCCCTTTACTCTATTAATAAGTATTTCTATACTGATATTAGGACAATTCATAAGTTTGGCTCCATTTCCATTATCATTATTTCTTATCTATTAATATCTCAATTAAATATAAATAGTTAATTGTTACACCAAAACTACAACACCATTCTTTAAATTACTGTTACTAAAGCATATTATACTCAGAACCTTTCCTAAAGTACACTAAGGCACTGTCTACCAGTGTTCATTGTACAGCTTGCAGTTTTTGTGTACTTCAGGATCAGCTGGTGCTGGGTGAATGCTGTGCATGTTGTGAGTAAGTTGCTTATCTGGATTTCCTGGTTACGGATATAAATGAGCAAACAATAACTCTGAGAAGTGGGCTGAAAGCTTGGGAGAATTGGATCCTGAGGTGCACAGCTTCGGAGTAGTTCAGACTGGTCAATAGAAAGTAATTTATACTGGTGTAGCAAAAAAGAATGTATCTAATGTATTTCAAAGCAAATGTGTTTCATTTGTGGCTAAAGAATCAACTTGAGGGGTTGACCTGCTGGACACTGTAATATCTACATGCACATTCGGATACCTGCTGGAGCCGCAGGCAGACGAAAGGGACCACAACCCTTGCATGTGTGGGATAGGACCCCGCCTTAATATTACTGATCCATCCCCATGGGATTCTGCAANGGGAGTAAAGGGTATACAGCGCTCAGTTTTAGGTTCATTGCTCTTCTCTATCTATATCATTTCCTTGGACAGCTAATAAAGTNATTTGGTTTTTAGTATCATCTCTATGCGGATGATACACAAATATACCTATTCACTCCCGAGCTCTCACCAACAGTGTTGGCCCACTCAATGTAACTCAATGTCTCTCTGCCATTTNATTACTATTCACCAACAATTGGACTGGATCACACAGAGCACTTTTACGTTACAACTGGCTGGTCCATCCATTGTATAATAATAGCACTTACCCCTTTGTATCAATCCCCAATATCCTATAGAATGTAAGCTTGCGACCCTCTTCCCGACCCATTCTGTCTGTTTCCACCCAGTCATGTCTTATTGATTGTTAAAATTGTAAAGCNCTACTAAATATGATGGCGCTATATAAAAACCTGTTAATAAATAAAAATAAAATAAATAAATACAGTTACATTTACTGCTTAGGGCCCCGCAGTGTCAGGAGTCCCTGGGCGCCATGCACATACTCCGGTTCCCACCTGCAGCCAGCATCTGATTCACCTGGGAGCTAGGGAAGCATTCATGTAGTAATAATACTAATAATAATATTAATATTAATAATCATAATATTATCAATAATAAAAATATTTTGGATCCAGATTTAAGTTATAACCGTATTCTGCATGCGGCATGCACATGCTTAGATATTCACCATGATATAGGATCTTCTGGGACATTCAAAGTTATAGACCTTTAATAAATGGAGTACACCTTTGCTAAAATGATGTACATTGAACAATAGGCATGTACATCACTAGTTAAAGGGACAACCCTTCTCTGTGCTGACAAAAGTGGCATTTGCAGCAAGACACTTTCCCCACATACATCCTTATAGCTATAGCTTCTGTAGCATTGATATCAAGAGTGGACACAGTGTGACTCCAATTACCNGAGCTTCCACCTTCAATAACTGCACTAACAGCTGGATGGCCTGAATTGTAAGTTATGTTATCCACTTCCTATCGTCCTCTGTTCATGATACCAGTTACCTGCTAATACAGTAACTGTGGGAGAAATTGCAAGTGATTGTTTCAACGCCGTATGCAATCATGAAATGAATGTTTCAGGGAAATTAACTGACTGGAGGATTTCAAGGGGGTAGAAGCAGGATTGGCATTGGGATGCAGGTTCAATGCATTCTGTCCCAAATAGCCTGCCTTGAAATTTTTAGGTTGGAAAGTGTGGCATGTAATACACACGATTACTGTAAATCTAAGTAAGAAACCCGTCTTACGAATGCAACTAGTACCTCCATTGGGTAGCACCTTGGCACCTCACATCCCTGTATTATGCAGATTCAACTGCGATCGATATGCTTGCTCCTTTGGGAGTCTGGATCAAGTCAATAGTGTATAAATAGGAAAATATAGAAGGGTCAGTTCTAATGTGAGTTGAGGTTTGTAGTCAATGAAAAGGTTTGTTTAATGAGTATATCTGATCAAGTCTATCTGATCCAAAGATGGAAACTGCCTCGGTTTATGTTAAAATGTTTGCACCACAAACAGGTCATGTCTAAGTGCAAGGAGATGATACTGCAAAACATACCGCAACTCCTTATAATATTGCTTATGGGGCATTGTAAACAAAAATTCATATATATATATTTATAATTTATTTTATATTGTTTTATAAAAAGCAAATGCATCTCGGAAAGGTAAAGTGATGTCACTGTATTCCCTTCAGTGTAACTAATGCCGCGTTCAGATTGCCTGCGGCCAAAAAGCCGCAGGCAGAGCCGTCGTTGGAAGCCGCCAAGATCGGCGGCTTCCAGCTAAAAATCCTCCAGGAAGAGGAGGGGAGGGGACCTAAAAAGACTGTGATCGTAATGTAAGAAATTAGTCAGGTACAGTGCTACGGACAGCGCTCCCCGTGAAGAAACGTGAACCACCACGTCACGACCCAACGGATCTATAGACCCCCGGAAAACAACATACAGATGAAAAAACTACCAGGTAAATAGCGCTAAACCTTAAAAATAAATTATCAAAGTCTTTCAGTAAATGTCCACTCAGTCCGGTACATAAAAGGAGAGACAAAAAACAGGACCATGTGCAACTCCTGACTTAAAATGAAAACAGGCAATACACTCAAGCAACTCACAGAAGTCAACTTGCTAGTAGGCGTATATATCTAGGTGATGAATAATCTCCTCCGATGCAGTTCCCAAGCCCGTACATAGAACAAAATAGAAAAGGATCCCCTGTGTAAATCCGTACATTCAATGTGCCCCCAGTGCACTTAAAAGCACAATATCCCCTTGGCTTTGTGACAAAATAGCAGGATTTTCCCCTCCTGCGGGTCTTTTCCACCGAAGTCCTTCTCCCCCCACCTGGATACACACAATATAAAGAACACCCCACCGGGGGTTCCTAGTGTAGTACAATTGAGACTAGTTGTATTTGAATAAGGCAAAGTGAGTACTCACGAAATTCTTCTCTTGGGTACTTGCATAACCAAAAATCCAGTTCCACACCGCTGACGTTGTATATTCCTCCCGTTCCGGCTGAAGTAAAAAACCAGGATTCCTCTCTGGTATTCCAAAGTAATTTATTACAATAAAAATATTAAAAATATAAAAAGATTCTCTATAAAAAGCTGAATAGTGGTGCGGTATGCCAAAACACCCCACACTGCAGTTCTCAGTCTCAAAAAAAGATGTTATGGGCCATGAAGACACTGGAATCACAGTCACAACACTACTCCTCTCCACTGACGCGTTTCAGCCTGTATGGCCTTTCTCAAGGTGTATGTAATGATCACATGTCTTTTTAGGCCTATCGCCTCCCCTCATACGCGCTGGAGCCGGCATGCTGGCTCCAGAGCGTTCAGTTTGGTTTAAGAACGGCGGCGAGCCGCCGAAAAGCCTAAGGCGCTGTTTTCTAAAGGCAACGTTCACATTGCCTTGAAACGGCGCCCTTGCCACTAGAGGCGTCGTTTTCAGCATTCTTTGGCAATGTAAATGCGGCATAATAGTGATTTTGTGTCAAAATTTGCATTAAATCTAAAAATGAATTAAGCTCTGAGGACAAATCTCCACACTTATCTTTTATCCCTATATGAAATCTCACTAAATATATCAATAAAGAAAGAACCAGGTCTGATACTGATATTCTTTTTTTTTTTTAAATTAACATGTGTCTAACAAACTTATGTCCAGTTAGTTTGGGGGGTAAAAGGAAAGTCTGAATTCCAACCATTACCTTACTGCGTTGTGAAATAAATATATAAAAATATATATATAGATAGATAGATATTAGTGAAATAGAAATAGGGGTGAGGAGAAACAAAGGTATAGCTAAATATATAGATTGATCTTATGCCTCTCATCTATGACAGATGGAGGACACATCTTATGCAAGGGCAAATCCTTCGTGGTGAGTCGTCTAAGATGAAAGATCCTGGTGGATACCCAAACCTTGTCTGACCATAAAGTTACATCTCACCTAATGATCATTTGATTTAAGCGTAGATTGTAGTGAAGCCTGATTCAGGAAGGTTGACCTTTCTCCAGATCTTCTTCATTACCTTGATAAATACTTAAGATTCAATTTGAATGGGCCCATCATGCTTGTTTTGGGTTTAGGATCTTTGCTGAGGAAATTTAAGACAATTCTTATGATCTGTAATAACCATGATGACATGTAACCTATTTCCCATGATGTAATTCTTTTCAGCACCTGAAAACTTCAGAGAAACATATGCATAGGGATGCAGTTTACCATCATCCCAAACTGTGTGTGACGGAGCATCTCTGGCTCCGATACCCAATTCATCCTCTCACCAATGGCCAAGAATAATTGCTGGGGAAAAAGCTTGCTTCTGGTTTTAACGTCTGGTTATTTTTCTTTTGTCTGCTTGGATCAGTGTTATATTTGGTTATCTGTTATCAATGTAGAGAAGCCCTGAAGTCATTAAACAAGCTCAAGAGTCTTAATATTGGACGGTATAAAGTCTAGGATGGTTGTCACCTTATCGGGGGCTTTGGTGAAGTCTTTGCTAGTAATAATATAGGAAGAGCACTGTGTCCTTTGGGTTGAGAACTTGATGGATGTGAGAGTGAGTATGGCCAATCTAGATGTTGTCAAGATACACCACTGTCAAATGACCCAGGAAATTTGGCAACAAGTCATTGTTGAGGGCCTGGAAGACTGCAAGGGCCTTACCAGATACTTGGAATACTCATATTGTGTGGTGGAGCAGCCTTCCCCTTTACAGTGTCACAAATTAGTTTCAACCAGTTTCAATCAGAATGAATTCTCCTTTGAATTGTTTGAAGATGGCAGACATCAGTGGAAACGGGGTAGTATTTTTCACAGTGATGTTGTTGAAATCTGAAAGTCCGTTCTTCAACTAAGAAGAAACCATCTTCCAACAAGATGTACAGAGTTGGATGAACCCTTTCTACAGAAATGGGCTATCAGTAGCACATATGTCAAATTTTAGTCAGTGTGCTATTCCACCATTTATTATCACTAAATGATAATGTAAAATCCTATATTGGTAATCTCTTCTAATAAATACTGCATCATTTTTTATAGACAGTTTAGTAACATTTTAATTCTTACTGAATATGTTATGTCATTTTAATTACACTGGAATATTGCATAAATTAAGTTGGTATTAACATACACAGAATTTATGTAAATGCTGCATAAAAGTGATGTTAATTACAAATAATTAATGTGAATGATGTGATGACATTTTGCTAGATAACAGTTTTGTAGCTTAAAAAGAGAACGTTTGTCAATTATTTTCCAGTTTGTGACTTCCATGGATTTTAACATGGAATAGGTCAATACCAAATGAATGACTAATGGGTAAATAAATATATGGTGGCAGAAATATCTTGGTACATTTCCTATTAGAATGTTGCATACTTGATTTTTCATTTGAAGTTTATTTTTACAGCCTTCCATACTCCGATTTAGTTCACTGTTCTGTAAAATGAAAATGTCAGTAACAGCAAAACCTCTGGTGATGGTGGGTACATGGTTTCCTGCCCTGTCCTCTTCCTGAAACCACCCTTTGTAGTGCAGACAGGACAGAGACCCCCAAAGTTCACCTTTTCCCAATCAATAATGAAGGCAATTGTGCAGTCAGTAGTTGTTTTTTGTTTCAAAGACCCCAGTGGGCAGTCCTAGTATGGGAATGGGCACTCAATTGCGACCCGAAACATTCAAGCTTGGCATAACCCATGATTTTCCCTGAACGACATTTACATAGTTTTAGGAAAGCAATCACAAGGTTAAACAATACTTCACATGGCTTATTTAAGTTGTGGCCATAATTATCCTGGACTTCTATATATGCTTGATAGCTGGTGCATATAATTAAATAATTTCAAGTAGAATAGTTTCTAAATATGATATAGTAATAGTCACAAATATTAAAACTTAATATACATTTTGGTCTAATAATAATAATATTTTTGTTTATAAATCACTTTTATTTTTCAAATAGGACTAAAGGAATGTAATTGGCAATATGAAATGTATGATACTAAAATAAACATATAAAAGACTACCAGAATAAAGACAAGAGAGCTAAGCAAAGGTACGTCTTGAGGCTGTTTTTAAAGACAAGTAGTGTTGCATTAATCAAATGCTTGTGTAAAAGGTATGTCTCAAGGCTGTTTTTAAAGATTTCTACAGAGGAGGCCTTTCAGACTGTGCAAGGCAGACAGTTCCAAAGAGAAAGCTTATAACTCTAGCTCCAAATGCAGTAGTGGAGATTCTAGATACTGTCATTAATGCTTCACCTGAGTATTGAAGTGAGCTAGTGGGGTGCATAGGCATTCACAAGCTGCTTCGTGTACTTTGAACCTTGATTAAGTAGAGCTTTGAACTTCTATAAGCCAATATTGAAATTGATTTACCTGTACCAAGGTTAGTTTTCTAAGAAGTGTCATTTTTTTTAGGAGTAAAGTATTAAACTGGAAATCACAGACACAGTGTCTTCTCTGTACAGGTGGTGTATTTAGGCATGTTATGAATTGGTGTATTTCTTTGGTCCGGACTGTCTAATTTTGTTCTCCCAGCCTGCAGCAGCGTCAGCAGTCAGTTGGCGGCCACTGCAAAGAAGACTAGAAGATGGGACAGATGCGACAGATGGGAATTAGAATGTTCCTGCACCAAACGTGACACAAACGAACGACGATCATTCTAGTGTGATTGGAGCCAATAAATGGGGCAATTTGCCCCTGGGTATACCGGCCAGTTAATCAGCATCGTACACTAGAATGATCATCGTTCTAGTAAGTGCCCAGCAGGGAGTACCCATCTTAAGTCCCCTTTTTCAGCAGGGGGAAGAAGCTCCTCTGGAGCCTGCTATATACCCAGGTGTGCGTTACAGACTTCAGCAGAGGGAAGAGCCCATTTCTGAATGGCAAGCATCTCTCCCAGCTGATTGGAAAGGGTGCCTGTCAATCCGAAAAGAACTTTCTCTCCCCATTACTCACCTCTCCTCTTGCGCTGGATACCCCACGCTGCTTTATCCTATCCTATCCTTTAGGCCCATGTGTCATTTGCAAACATTAATAGTCTAAAATCCTACACAAATTATGTACTAAAGATAATTACAACTAATAACAATAATTTAATTTATAATACTTTATTAACCTTGTTCCCAATGTATGAATCAAGCATTACTGTAAGAATCAAAGAGGGGTAGAAAGTTAGCCAGTAATTACATCATGTCATCTCATTTCATAAATGTGGCAAAAACAATACAGGACAATGTTTCATAGAGTATATGTTTCAAAATGAAGGAGCATAAGAAAATCAATCTTTGCCATGCAGTCAAAGTGAATACATCTCACAAAGCCAACATCAATCCAATACAGCATTATTATTTTTTGTGGTAAAATTGTCCATACAAGTCTATGAATGTGATTGGCAATGGCTGTATCAAAGAATATAATGTCATCTTTCGTATGAAAGCAAAAGCAAATTTTCATAGTGCATACCCGTTAAAATGCTAATTCTGTTTTTGTTCCAACATATCTCTGTATCTATTTGTTTTGGGTGATGGTGTCACATTTTACTTTCAATATACGTATTCTCTCTCTATGCATTATGCTTAGAGATGTCTTCAAAACATGTTTTTAATATGTGCAGGAGATTTAACAGTACATTGTCCATTTTATGTGTGATCGGTAGTGCAAATGTAAAAAAAATAATAAAATCTACAGGACTTCAGGATTCTTTATATATAACTCTGTACCTATCTCATCTCTTCTGCTCACTATTTCATTTCTACTGCTGAACCGTATCTATGTATCAAGATAGATAAGATAGATCTCCTCCGTGGAGGCAATATTGGAAAGCTGGAGACACACATGGGGGATATTGGAAGGACTGAGTATAAACAGCTTTCGAATATTATCTCTTGTGCCTCTCCAGCCTCTCCTATCTATCTATCTATCTATCTATCTATCCATCTATCAATCTTTGATGGGCAAGAAGAAGGAAGAGAAAGAATGGCGAGAAGCAGTAAAGAGGGTAAGTGAACATATATACATACTATTCAGAGACTGTCTCTTTCCTCAGAGACATGTGCAACTTGAAGAAAGTGACAGTTAGTCCCTGAATGTCTGTCTCTGTGGTGATACAGTTTTCCCTGGCATATGTGTATATCTACCTATCTATCTATCTATCTATCTATCTATCTATCTATCTATCTATCTATCATCTATCTATCTATCAATACAAAATCCTCAGCAATCATACCATTGACTAGTAACCAACTATGCTATTCTATTTTTGAAATAAAATGGCAGAATTATTAGTTACACACATTTGCAATATATGATAAGCCAACAGCCACTATAAAGACTATATATATATATATATATATATATATATATATATATATATATATATATATATAATTATCTTTAGAAATTTCTGCAACTGTTGCACAATCATTCTGTTCATTTTAGTGCAGTAATGCTTTACAGTTAAAATGAGCATCATTGCACTAAAATGTACTTTTTGATATTTATAGAGCATGGATTGCTATGGAAAATGTATCCCCTTGCAGGCCCACAACTCCTAGGCCTAAATTTAGTAAATAGGGAGATTGAAAAATGGAGATGTTGCCCATAGCAACCAATCAGATTTAAGCTCTCAGTTTCATTTTACGTAATGGAGAATGTGAGCTCTAATCTGATTGGTTGCTATGGGTAACATTCCCACTTTTCAATCTCCCTGCTTAATAAATTTAGGCCATCGAGCGAAGTTTATCATCCCTCTCCAGGAGTAATACTGACGCCTTCCAAATATGGCGTTAGTGATAAAATCCCAGCGATTCCTCATTAACCTCCACTTTCCTCCCTCAGAACCAGAGCCTCTGGCCTGGCCTGATTTTCTGTTAGTGATAAANTTTTTTTTTCACTTTCAGATCTGTCCCATTTATATGTGTCTTTCTTTACGTGTTAGTGAATATGTTTATCTTCATTTTTATATTTTATATCACAAAGTTTATCCATGGAGTAACTTTAGTTGAATCATAAATCCAGTCTGACAACATAAATACATGGACAAAAATAAATAAAAAAATAATATGAAAAAAAATGAATAAAAAAATGTTAGCAAAAAGTTGAAGAAAAGAAAGAAAAAGAAGATAAATAGAATAAAGACAAAGGTGGAAATTCATTAAAGGTTTTGTTTTCAGCCACCTGTGTTTTCTGGTTGCTTTAATAGCAAGATGAAGCATGGATATATTAATGAAGTAGATAAGGTTTAATAGTTGTTTTACCTTGATTACGGTATTTGTTGGTCACTACATATCAATGCACAGAACTGCAGAATATGTTGGTATTATGTATATAAATCTCAGCTTTAGTAATGAAGATGATCTGCAAGGTTCCTAAAACATGAGCCAGAACAAGCCTGTGGTGGAAAATTAAATAGCATTATGCTAGCCATTCATTTACATGACACGTATTAACCCAACATAGAGGTTCCAAGAGAATTGCCTTATTCCCTAGTCTACTGGAGAGCATGTTAGGGGGCTTTAATTGCCACATTTTCAAACCGATGTAATGGTGGACATATCTTAGTCATTACCTTAATGAGATAACACCTTTTCCTTCTCCAACCTACTCATTATCATGCCTCGTGTTCAATCCCAACTACAAAGCACTCGACACATAGCATACGCCACGATTGTTGTTCACCTGCCATGAATCTTTCTGGCACCAGGAAACAATTCCAGACCAATTAAGTATTTTCCTAAAAGATTTAAGGAGAGTAAACCAAATATCTGGGTGTGCCTTAATTATTCCTGTCTGGAAGCTATTCCTTGACCCTCTAGTGATGCAAAGGTGCCAAAGGGTTGAATTTTAAGATGTTAGACTGTGAACGTGTACATCTGCAATACTGATAGGTTTGGGAGGAGATAGTAACAAGGTTAGATGCATGTGAAGTGTGAATTGAGATTTTTGCAAAGAGACTGTGATGTTCTTAATGTTATACCCTTGCACGAAATCTTGCTATTATTGTATAATGGTCACACAGGGTGTGAAATGACTTATTACTTTCCTTTTATTCTTTAATGAAGTTGGTTAGATTTGAAGCCACCGTGGGCACCAGTGCTATACCCAGAAAATACATGGCAGGTGCTGACATATTAAATATTTAGTTGTTTTTTTTCTTCTTCATAACAGTGTTTTCGGTTTTGAGCTGCCAGCAATAAAAGCGCATTGGTAAATAAAAGAAGGAAAAATATCCCTGTGCTTCTCCTGTTCTTATGTGGAAAATAACAGTGCACTGTTGTGTACTTTGAATTAAAGATTTAAAGCATGAATTACAAACAGCTTAATTGGAAAGAAAAAGAACTTGAAATTGTTCTACACATGTTTTTTTTTTTAGATTTTTGCCTTAAGTAATTATTTACATGTATTAAGGCCCTGAGTGAGTATGGTGTTTTATTATTTAGGATCTTTACCTGTTTTTGCAATACAACCTGGTGTTTAATTACTGTGCTTGTTTATTTTTTAATAAAAAAGTGTTGATTCCTGCATCAACTCTAAACTGCATTTTAAATTAAAGTTATGTATTTAAGTGTAAGCTTATTATTATTTAGGACTGTGAATATGGGCAATTGGAATGCGCTCCAAAAAATGAGTGCTTTGCACTACTGAAATCTTGGGGCCCGATACACCAATATTTTGCCTATATATATATATATATATATATATATATATATATATATATATATATATATATATATATATATATATATTTATATATACATTACGCTGGTCACAGGTAAGAGCATGTAGTAAAAATATAACTCTAGTGACAGGGTGGTAACACTAGTGATGAAGCTTGGGGCTAGTCACAGTTGTCCCCCTTACCCCCCCCCCCCCGTCACAGCCTGTACTAGTGTAACAAGGTATTACACAATATAAAGTAAGAGGGCATTTTGTTGCCAGCAGTGGAGCTGTCACATTTCCGTGCACTTCCTCCTCAAATCCTCGATTTAATCATAATGATGTTATTATATGACGGTGAAGATTTCCATTTAATAAAAGCCCATACTCTTAGTTATAACACAGCCTTGCAAACAGGGTCGGTGCTAGGTCTGCGGGCGCCTAGGTCATGACGTCACACCGTTTCTGAACTACTGAGGAAGGCGCCCGTTCGCCTTATCTCCCCTGATGGGGGTGCCAGCCCTGCCTGCACACCTCACAAATATTACACTATTTAAGATTAGATCTTGTTTCTTTCAACCATACTACACTATGGTGTCTACTGGATAGCAGTTTTTTTAATTAAAAAAGTAAGATTATCTTTTTTTAATTGAACGATACATAAATGACACCTAGTACAGGCTGCTTCTGCTGTGCAAAACCTGTGGATCATCTTTAGAGCTGTCAGCGGTATATTTTAATGGTCCAAACAGAACATTATAGACTGTGTACAAGAATTGCTTTCAGTATTTAAGCCAATATGATTTCTCTTAGAACCAAAACAAGTTACATTTTCTCATAACAATACATTTAGAACAATGGACCAGATCCAGAATTATGTAAAGAGGACACTATCCAATAGGAAAAACATGAATCATAAAATGTTTTGGCTCCACATATCCAGAATAGATCTGGTTCCTGTAGATACAGATTTCTATCCCAGAACAATTTAAATGTGGATTTCCACACTAAAGCAGTAAAATGGCATCAGCCATAAACCCTAGGACGAATACACAAAAGTGTGCTAAATGGGAAAATATACCAAGATAAGAAGCAGGTGTTGAAAAAGTGCTGTTAGTGAATTTCTGGTTTCTTTAAGAATGGCGCTTTGCCAGTCTCTACACTGGTTGCCTGTACTCTACAGAATTAAATACAAAATCTTGTTGCTAACCTACAAAGCCATCAATAACACTGCACCCCC
>JABWIB010003399.1:32373-45174 GCA_016617825.1 Platyplectrum ornatum | reverse complement strand
ACCAATTACAGCATGTGTAAAAAAATATAAATATAATAAATATAAATATATATATATATATAAATGTATNATAAAAAAATTATTTGCATTATTTTTGAAATCTGTTTATCATTTATTTTATAGATTGATTTATTTTATACATATTTTTATTATTTTTCTTTTTTTATTTAATTAAAAACTTAAATTTTTTTTCTTTTGTTTACTATTTATTAAATGTATTCTTTTTTTTATATTTTTTTCATCACTTTTTTTTTTAAGCCAATCACGGCTGTATGATGATGAGGAATTTTTTTATTATTATCCCACGCTAATGAATATTAAGTTCATGGATTCTACAACCCGTTTTCTGTTGTAGATGGTTTACGANGAGCTACATCTTTGTTGCTGTGAAGCGACTTGGAATAATTTTCTTCAGTGTGATTGTCTTTTGGAAAAGATTCCCGATTTACAAAGAANTGCATTAATTGTTTACAATGAATTAAAGAGGAAATGCGCGGAGCTAGGGGACACGTATGTGGAAGTACAAGAACTTACTAAAAGTGTCTCGAGAAATATGTCTGCTGTCGATGCGTGGGACGCCATCAAGTTTTTAAAAGACAACGAAATTGTGGTGGTTGAACTTCAGAGGGTTTTTGTGTACAGTATGTACTATTATGAAGTAGATATTGCTGACTTTATAAACAAAATAGTTNATAGAAAGTCCAGCAATATGGATANTGATAAAAACTATGTATTTGGTAATACTCAGTCCCCAGAAGAAAAACAAACGACAGCAGATGCCGATGTGGGTAACCCTAATGCTGCAAATGAGGATGACAGTACTTCTACTGAACAGCTGAAAGAGGGTAATCTACCTGACAACGAAGCAACTTATTCAACAAAACTGGATGTTGAGCAGCAGAAAGCAATGAAAATGATTTTAGATAACCCAGTGACTGTTATAAGCGGGAAGGGTGGATGTGGGAAGACCACAGTAGTAAGTCACGTGTTCAGGTCCATGATGAGGAGGGAGAATGATGAAGTTAAAGATGCTTGTTTAGCCTTTGAGAGTGATATAAATGCTTCTGATGAATGGACCTGTGATGCTGTCACTTCTAAATTTGTGGAAAGTGGTGACATATGNACCTTACTTACTGCACCCACTGGAAAAGCAGCTTCCCTACTAAAGAAAAAAACTGGACTTCATGCTGCAACACTACATCAGGTACTGACCCAAACTTACTGTTTTGTTGATTAATATGTTGTAAAAAGACTGGATTAAAAACGTAGAAGAATTGGGCTACATATGAATTATTTCATTCTTTATTTTGAACCAGCCCTCATGTTTTGGGGATACAATAGGCTGCAGCATTCCCAGGTGTCAGGGCATACTGGTGCATTTAGTGTCACCAGCATGTCCATGGTTGCCAGTGCATGCTATTTAATGTACTTGAATCTTTTAATGGCAGTCTTGGCTTGCTGTTACTTGTACTGCTGTAGATATAAGATATTGTTTTTGTAATTTAATGGGAAGGAGGGGTTATTAAACCTTTGTGTTACACCAGTGGTTCCCAAACTGTGTGCCTCGGCTCCCTGGGGTGCCGCGATGCTCTCATTGGCGTGCCACGGAATGTTCTTTCCAACGTGGTGCTATGTTGATAGTGTTACTTAGAAGCTCAATATTACATCTCATATAGGAGATAAACAAGATTTAATATCAACCTTTCTGTCTTTACTTAAATAGTTATTACCCTATTCTGACTCAAACACTTAGAAATTAGAAATTATTCTGTATTAGGTGTGCCTTAAAAATTATAGAGACCCTAAGGGTGCCCCCACTGAGAAAGTTTGGGAACCACTGTGTTACACAATATGGGCAATGTAAGACTTTCAATAGAATAGGGTTATGTTTCCCTGTCCTACTGTCCATGATGTACAGGCAATCTCGCAGGGCATTATATTTGTTGTATTAACAGTTGTCAAGCTGTTATTACAGGTTATAATCTTCCTANATTTGTTTTGTAGCATTTTGCTGGTTTTTCCATAATAGGACCAGATCCAGACTTGTCATACTATTAACTTACGAGCGACTGGGCAAAACCATGTTGAGTTGCAGAGGAGGTAAATTGAATTAGTTGCAAACTGTATTAAAGTTGAGAGAAGATGTTTCCCGCCCAAGTGTAATAACAGTGTAACAGTAACGCTGGTCAGTATCTGTGTGCAACATGCAACAATAAAGTATTCTCCCTGCATGCACACACTGACATTCATTTTACCCCCCTGCAATTCTACATGGTTTTGTTGTCCACTTGCTCTTAAGTCTGGATCTGGTCCATTAGCTTTTACTTTTTATTTTGTCAGGTAACATGCAGTTATTCTGCCTGGAGAAATCATGTGGCTGATGAGGAAAAACCTTGGAAGTTCTCAAAAGTGGAATCCCTGGTGGTGGATGAAGGCAGTTTGGTGTCTGTTCGTATATTCAGTGCTGTTTTAAAATTGCTATATGAACATGCCAGATTGTCCAAACTGGTAATTCTAGGTATGTGATAATTCGAGAACTTAGNCAAACAACATTTTATGTCTAANNCGTTTCTNAAAATTATNTTNAATNCTAAATNTACTAAGCAGGGAGTTTACAGGGAGATTGAAAAGTGGGATTCTAGCTCACATTCTCCAGTATGTAAAATGAAACAGAGTTTGAATCTGATTGGTTGCTATAAGCAACATCCCCACATATCAATCTGCCTGATTAGTAAAGGTGTAACACCA
Source organism: Platyplectrum ornatum (assembly GCA_016617825.1). Taxonomy (NCBI): domain Eukaryota; kingdom Metazoa; phylum Chordata; class Amphibia; order Anura; family Limnodynastidae; genus Platyplectrum; species Platyplectrum ornatum. The sequence continues at coordinate 42,426 of JABWIB010003399.1, read as the reverse complement.
ATGCATATAATTATGCTTTCAAACAAAATATACATTAATTGAGATTTAGAAGCCATTAAAACCAGTATTAGCTTTTTGTTGTGTTGTTTTGGGTTTTTTTTTTTTTTTACTAAATCTCAAACTCATATATTACTACATATGCTGATTGTTTGAAAGCTAATCTGCACTTTAACAGTCTAATACAAGTATAAACACAAAATCATGATTGAATCTATTCAATTTGTGTATATTTAAATAGACAACATAATGGATGTAAATAATGAGTGCAGGACATTTGTGGTTCATGTTANTCAATAAAATCTTGGATTTGCCAGGGGTCAAAAACAACACAATGTCCCCCAGCAAAACCAAGGTGCCAAAGTTTTTAAGGTGTNGTTCAGGGTACATCAAATACAGTTNAGCGTATACTGGAGTGGGCTTCCACCTGTTATGAAAATAGAGAATCTGCATTGATGTCCTCTATTAATGCATGCCTTATAACTATATAAACACTGCATCAGGATTCTAGTGTCTGAATCTATACTGACATATCTGGAATTTCTGGAATAGTATTCTCTTTTCTAACGTGTACTAATAATCTCATGATTACAGGAGATGTTCGACAGTTGCCAAGTATAGAGCCAGGGAACATGTTGGCTGATATATTCTCTGCCCTAAATAAAATGAACTGGACAATTGAACTAAAGACCAATCACAGAGCAGAGTCACAGCTCATCGTGGATAATGCTACGCTGTAAGACCTGTGAAATGTTTTGGGCTCTAAATGTTCTTTGTTTCTATTGTTGGATATGTCCATGTAATTTATACATAGAAACATAGAAAGTGACAAGAGCCGGATGGCCCATCCAGTCTGCCCCATTGTGTATTCAAAACTATACCAACCTAATTTTATTCTNTATTTTGTTTAAGACTAGGAATCCCCTTATATTTATCCCANGCATGCTTANACTGTTCTGTAGTATTAGCCTCCACCACTTCTGATGGGAGGCTATTCCACTTATCCACTACCCTTTCAATTAAGTAATTCTTTCACACATTTCCCCTGAACCTACCACCCTCCAGTNTATANGCATGCCCTCGCGTTCTACTACANCTCTTTCTTTTGATTTAAATTATTTCTATGTTCTAGAATCTCTCATCAAAGCAGTGTGGATTTTGATGCAGTTGTACATATTGACGGGACGACATGCACTAATATGCCCAGTGAAGATAAGAAATTCATATTAGTTTCCTTGAGTGGCAGTGATTGTGGTAAGATTTTTTATTTTTTATTTTTTTTAAATAAACCATTTTAAATGTTTGGTTAATAAAATCTATTTTTTTCTAAGATGTCAAATGTGGTTAAAGCTAATTAATAATTAAATAATTAAAGCTAATTATTTAAGGTTAGCAATGAAACCAAAAACGTAACTTTTATAACCTTTATTTTTTCATTGTTTATGATATGTCCTNTGTATGGGAAAGACCGTATCTGCAACACTTCCTTTACTGTCCACATATAATCTACTTTCTATACTCCTTACTGTGGTTACCCTATCTATCTATTTCTATCGCATTGCAATGTCTTTTTTTTATTGATCAGTACTATGATCATTAAATATGGTGTTCATTAAATATTATAACATAGCTGCTTATAACTTTTTATTATGTATCCCCATGACCATTGTATCACAAATGCAGTATAACAGGCTTAGCCTTCTAGTTGTGTTTTGGACCTTTNAATTCAGAAATCATTATGTAGGACTGGTCTGCTGTGGTTTCAATCAATTATACATGGCAAATTGTTGTGAATATTTGCAGATCTTCCTCGTTGGAATAAATCCCTCAAATGCATTAATACATTAAATCAGTAAGATTTATTAAACGCCACATATTTCTTTCCATAAATACTTTCAATCCCTAGACTGCAAAGTGGTATCATCTTTCCAATGCCCTTATTTTTCTTAAATGTAGATTTGCACACTGCTATACAAGCACTGCTCCAGGAAGGGCCTGGATTGCAGGACCATGTCCACTCACAGTTCATTGCATTTAGGAGGTAAGGTNAATAACAAGTTCTCATTAAGTATATGGTATGATACCACAATATTTAAGATTTTGTTTACTTTATTGTTACTCCTTTGTTGAACCACTATTGACTTAATTTACCGTATATACTCGAGTATAAGCCAAATTTGTGACCCCCTCGGCTTATACTAGAGTATATATGGTAATAGCTCTTCTATTCTGCTCTCAGACTTCTGAATTGGAATTTCGAGTGTGACGCTTAAATGTAACATGTACATCCAAATATGTATATATATATATTGGCATTGGGTTATATTTAATCCATCATATTTGGAATTATTTTACTTCAATCGCTTTCTTAACCCATTGTGTGTGTGTATATGTATTTAGTTTCAGTGCACAATACTGTAACATAATGCAGCCTGTGAAATATTGNAGTGCTTCCCATCTACAGGTTTCCCTGATGTTGTAGTTGCCAGTTTCTGCCCTTGAAGCTGCGTATTGCAGCTTGGTTCAGCTGATACACAGACAGGTTTTGTGACATGCATATGTGGCATTATTAAGCAGTTGCCCTGTGTTTGTGTTCTCGTCATATTATGCTTACAATATTACTACAATTTTAATAAACATTGATTTGTGGTCAGAACAGTACGTTTTCCTGCTAATTTAATCGCTCTACCTTTGGAACATTTTTATTAACAGAAAATCTATTGCAGAATGTAATTACAACAAAATACATGGCACTTTGTTACACTGGTTATTGNGTATTTTACCTCCATTCATAAATATCAATTACTATTAATATAATGCAGTTTTGTAAGGACTGTGAGCACAAGATTTAAATATTGTATTNTATTTATTTTTAAATCTGTACATTTAGGAAGGAATGTTTGCTGATAAATGAACTCTGCTGCAAACACTACTCTGCACATACAATCAAGTAAGTATTGGCTATTGATTAAATGTGTGCGTCTTCTCTCTACAGACCAGTCTCTATTTTGTTTAAAATAAAAAATAATAATAATAAAAAAAAAAATATATATATATATATGTATTAATAAATGTGCATTTGCAATAATTTTTTAATAACTTTATCAGAAACTAATTCAATTTTCTAACCACTGGATCTGTTTTTTTGTANTACAAAGTAAGATAGACATTTTTGTGGTTTCACATGAAACGGTTAACTGATCCTTTTCTCTACATCAGAAACCATAAGAACAGATTTGAATTCAGATGTGGTGACAAGGTGTGCTGCACTAAAAATGCATATGTCAAAGACCTAATGAGCAAATCAAGGTGGGTGTCAGTAACTGCATTGGCCTCTCTTAACAATGTTATATTTTATTGAGAGAAAATTTTTATCAAACCCTCCCAACAAACTTGGAGTGCGATGAATCCATTAGTTACTCTTCTCTATGTAAATAAAAGTACTTAAAAGCATACANTAGGACCGATACAGTGGTGAGAACGTTAAGTATATGTAACTCCCAAATTGAACAAGTAGAAAAAATGCGTTCTAAAATTATTTTCCCTGTATTGTTGCTTAGCCACTTCTAATATTCTAACATATGCCATTTCTATGATAACCTCCATTTAAACTAAGGGAGAAAAGAATCTAGCTTTATAAAACAGACCCTTGTATATTTCTGTCAATCACATCATCAAATCTTTTCAGTATTTGTGAATGTATTTTTTTGATTGTTTCCTGTTATAGGCATTCCTCAAGTTCCAATGGAACAGACAACTTTAGTCAGACTCAACCAGAAAGACTTCTATCAGGAATAGACAATGCTGACAGAAATACACAGGGACAAAGTAAGAAGGAGCTGAATGANAATGATAGGATCTGTAATGGAGAAATATTTTTTATAACTGATGTAAGTAACTTTTTATATTTTTTTCAATCTTTGTTTAATGTAAATTCTCCTTCTCATAAGGAAACTAATACTCAACACACTGCACAGAAAATGACTACAAATGGAATTGCAATTACAGAACTGTTTACAAACGGCACTTTATAAGCCTACACTGGTATCGGAACATGTTTCAACACTGTGCATTAATAGTCTGGTATATGTATCATCCCCCACCATGAGTTCAGAATTCACCTGCTTTCCTCAGTGATGTTGTGTGGACAAAAATCAATGCAGATCTCCTTCCTCACAACCAGTCCTCATTCCAATAGCACAAACGATCTTCTCACCCTTCAACTCGTACATAGATTGTGAGATGTGACAAAATAATTAAAACATGATTTTTGTGGTGATAAAGGAACTTGCATGGTCTGGCGGCCAAATAGTCTGCAATGACATGATGTCATTTGTTACAAAAAAAACATTTTAATAGCGCTAATTATTCTTAGGAGGTCTGGTTCATACAGATTATTTTTCTGGACAGACTCCCTTGGTCTGACCAACCCTGGTACCAAATGTCCCTGCGATTGCTGGAATCATGGTGACACGGTGAGCATCCCCCTCTATAATACGAAAAACAGGGGGCTCTGTGCAGTTTGCTCTCTAGAGGCTCTCTCTCTAAGGCTTGTCAGTGCTACTAGCTAAAGTGTTTTATTTATTTACTTCTTGGAAAGCATAGTTAAAAATGCACATTTGTAAAGGCTGCTATTGACGTAATATAGTAAAAACTGTGTACAGACTATACTATTGCTTTATCATTTGTCGAACTACTTATGCCGCATAGATGTGTAAACTAGCCTTTGGACTGATGACAAATGGAATAGTGTGTATGTGTCTACTGAGGCATCTAGTGAATTTAGTTTATCTGGGTATAAACCTTAACAATATGTGACATCCATACTCTTAAATGTCCTTAATGGCTGTACATCCAGAAACAAAATCCCAGGTCCTGCTTCTTTTATCTTTTTGTATTTTTATTTATAGGTATAATGGTTTATAGCAGATAAGCACTGTCCTACAGTATATTCTACTTTACTTTTAACTGAATCATACTTGGTGTTTGTGTAACACATACTTTTCATATTAATGTTGTGACATTAGGGCCTAAATTTACTAAGCAGGGAGATTGAAAAGCTAGAGATAGCAACCAATCCAATTTGAGCTCACATTTTCCAGTATGTAAAATGAAACTGAGCTTGAATCTGATTGGTTGCTATGGACAACATCCCCACTTTTTAATCTCCCTGCTTAGTAAATTTAGGCCTAGATTTGTGTATGAGCAGCTTTATATAAAAAGGTGGAACTAAGTATTTGCACACGATATTGATGCATTATAAGCGTACTAAATTATAAGCGTACTAAATTCTTTTGTTATGGTCTATTATTACAGGATGTAGAGAGAGACAAAGTCCGTGATCTAACGTTATTTGATGGAGAAGATCGAACATACACACTGAATTATAAAGCCCTTAGAAGTCGCAGTGGATTACAGCATGCATGGGCTAGAACCATTCATACATTTCAGGTAAATAATGTTTTGTTTTTCAATGTAAGTTTTTTTAAATTAAAGAATTTGGAAGAGCATATGGCAATTAAATATTTTACTGTTGTATCACATATTACATGTAATAATGTCTGTTGTTGGATTTATCCTCTGATAGTATCCAGGATGGCACCAACGCTGCTCTAATATGTAATATTAACGAATAATTTTTTTTTATTAATTTGTCTATTCCATCAAAATTTATTTTGACTACTGCATTCAGCAATACATTTTTAATTATTTATTTATTATTGATTTAAATCAATTCACATCCATATAACCAAGACTCTCCACCAGTAGTGCATAAATTATTGAATTTGATGTCTTGGTAGCTACAATTCTGGTGTTTGGCTTATAGCATTATAAGTGTGTATATATGGTAGAAATAGTTATGTTAGAATTAGTTACTATGCAAACAGGAAACAAAAAATCATTCGGCAGTACCTGAATTGTAACAATAGTGATTTGTGCTGTACTCTATGGCTATTAAATAACTATTACTGTTCATTAATCTCCATTCTTGAATGCAGGGCTCTGAAGAAGACACTGTTGTATATGTACTAGGTGCAGCTGGAAGACAGAATTGGAAACATGTATACACTGCAGTGACACGAGGCTGCAAGCGCGTCTATATAATTGCAAAGAGATGTCAACTAGATAAAGCAATTTCCACTAGGGCACGTGAGAGAAAAACAAGATTACAGCAGCATCTCAAAAATGTTCTGAATCAAAATAGAAGCTCTTCACCACCATGTACACAAGGAATATGGGAAAGTGAACCAACATACACACGGATTAAACTTCCACCTGAGTCTACCACCCCTAAAGCAGGAAATTACCCTTATTTTGATGAGGAAGCTGAATTTACAGATCATACATTGGCATATGAAACATCTCAGCAGTGTGATGGTGCCACCTTCACAAAGCGATCAGCAGTTCCTGGAGCTAGCTGTGAAACCCCAACCAAGATCTCTCGTGTTGGCACACTTATGGTAACTCACAGGATTCATTCATTTATTCTTCTTTTACAATGATAAATAGTCATATTTAATTGATCTATTTTCCAACACTGAATGTTAGCAAATATAGCTAAAATCATGTAAGACTATGGACAAGATCCAGAGTGTNAAAATAAGGAAAGTTACACCTGGGCAGAACCATGTTGAATTGCANAGNAGGTACATTTCATTTGTTGGAAACAGTATTGAGAGATGGTATTTCCTAGCCCAAGACAACTAATAACAGTGTAACAGTAATGCTGGTCAGTATCTCTACACAGTAACCAAAAGTATTTTCCTTGCATGCAAAGAAAGAAATTGTTTTACTTCCTCTGACATTCACATGGATTTACACAGGTGTAAATTTTTTGAATCTGTTCACTAACATATATTTATCTTGCCCTGTTAGAAACAAGCTGAAAAATGGAAATGGCAAAATAGCTGTTACTAGCCTATTATAAATACATATGCCATATGGTATCTCTCACAACCCTACCACATTGGAAACATGGTACAGAGGTACACAGTATCATTCTTACACATTACGATTAACTGTCATTCCTAAATATTTTTATGTATGCTCTCCTGAGGCAGACATTATCCAGCATTAAATTATGTGGGTCTACTACAGCATACATTTAATTAGAAATGTCTTGGTTCTATAAAAGGNGAATATGGGTTTTGATTTTAGTTTTTAATGTTATCTTTATTACGGATACATAACTCAAATGAGCATAGTATAAATTATTAAGTCCTGTGTTACCATGGTGACACGAATAAATTTACCAATTACCTTTTCTCTGTAGACCTTTGAAATCAGGTATATTTGTTAATTTAAATATTTGTGCCTTAACCTACAAATGTATCATACCACAATTTTATATATTTTTACAGGATATGGATGAGACTTCCCCCACACGTGGAACCAATCTGCAAAACTTAAGTCTCCACAGCCCCACAGTCAAAAATAACTTGTCAACCCCCAAGAGATGAAAGTGGCAAGATGTTGGAGCGCGCTGGCTGGTAACAAGTGCTGGGAGCTTGTGCCTACAGCAAGACAGCCTGTCTCTTCATCTTGCACTATATCAGACGCTTCTTTTAGATTTTATTGGCTGCAATGTTCTACACTTGTTTCTAAAAATTATGGTTATTGAGGTTCATGTCTGTTTTTAATAAGACTAAAAATAAATATTGTTATACTGGATAAATAATAGATTTTTATAATAAACTTCTGTAATAATCTATAAGTGGTTGCCTATCTAGTTGCCTGAAATTTTGCTAGCATTGAATTGTCACTATGTTTAAGAATAGCTACATTTTGTTGAGTTTGCTGAAACAAAAAATATAGCTTCTGATGTTTGAGTGTTCTTTATTAATTACTTGACATTACATTGCAATGACGCCATTTGCAAAATGATAATCATATGGACATACCTGCAATATCCAACAACAGTGCACACAGTAAGGATGATCGGGATATATCAACGCTCTGTTGTGGGTAATGCTAATATTTGTTATTAAGATGCTGATCTGGGTTGCAGTTACAGGTTTATCAGTTAAGGTAATAACATGTGAAGAGCTGAAAGACTGTTACACAAGTATTTACTAATTGTCGACTTGTTGCTAAACTTTCCAAGCAGAACTCTGCTTTACTTTCACATTTCAATATTGAGGAAGTTGAAAGGATGATCCACAGCCCAATGAATAACTTCCATTTTGGTGCATACAGATAAATGTCTGAAATCTTATATGTTGACCATATGAATATATTCCTGCAAAGGAGAATATAAAATAGGAAGCTTGCTTTTTTTTTTTTTATAGATTTCATCTTCATGTTATTCAGGTTTACATTTTGTATTCATGTGGTCATTTTGTTTTTATAGCATTATTTATTTGTTTTTTTTATTGTACAGTGATTGTTCCATACAAAGTTTTAACAGATCCCAAAACCATACATAAGACAATAAATGTCATGCTATTAAAGTATTAAATTTGTACAAAAATACTTTACAGTTTAATACTTGTTTGTTACAAACAAAAATACATATTTAAATTACGTATGATAAATGATATTCCTTTTTTTCCCAATTTCTGTATATTCGTTCACATCATATTTTGATTGGCAGTGTTTTTAAAAACAGTATTTATGCACAGGGTAACTATTCCCTTAAACAGTACCAAGGACCGCAGTGTGATATGTCATAGAAACACATGGCAGAGGCTTCCTNAATCCACTACTGCTCAGAATCTGCAACACCACTGCTGGTGAGTATCCAATCAAAATAGGAATCACATTATTGCTTCCAGGGCTAAACAATTGGCAAAGCTCTTNAACACATGTAGACTTCTAAAACAACCATGAGAGATGGCGGAGAAAACCGCTTGCTGCTAATATTCTTATGTACAATATACAAACATCAGAGCTCAGAATAAATGCCCCATCTTACAGAGTTTGGCCTGACCATCTGAAAATATGGAACAGATTGCAGGCTTTAGTAAATTCTGTTTATCTTAAACCCATGCCTTATTTATTTTTATTTAAATACCAGTCCAAAAACCATGGCTATAAACTAATGAAGACTGCAAGAATCTGGTAAAAAGGTCATTAGAGACTAAACCACACAACAGTACAAGGCGCACATGTNCCAGAGCCTGGGTTAGCGGGTGAACTGATTGGAACCAACATAGTACTTATCATAGTAGGAGAAAAAGAAGGAGCTAAAATGTCATTTAAAAAACCTGCATTAAAGTCTTAGCAGCTATAAATTATATGCACAGACCTATTTATAGTGAGAGGGTCTCAGTCTCCCTCATTTCCTGGAATATTTAAATTCCATTAATTGCATTGCACATCACAAGTGCCCAGTGTATTTGTTCATAGTTAAGNTTGGAATGGCACAAAATATTCTGGGGTGTCACAAGTAGTCATAAAAGCATTTCTCTGTTCAGGTTTCAGGTTAACCTGTTGTTTCAGCTGCCCTGTGCTTAACTCTAAATCTACATAATGATATCTGCGTCTCAAACGTCACAGGTCACTTGTATGACAGGGATATAGCACCAGTTTATTTTTTGCTACCAATTCACTGAACTAGAGGNTTTTTGCTATAAAGTATTTGTTGAGTCTCGCATATTCATAGCTGTTACACGTCCACCATCTGTTTGAGAGAAGGGGTCACTGTGATCTGTCCATTCTTCTACNGCCAGGTTTGGTGCATCCTTCTGCGAAGCAATGGGGTTTCTGCTAATGACCAAATCCAGTTTGTTACCAGATTCAGCTATTAAGGGTACAACCAAGCAGCAGTCAAAGTCTCTGGTGCGGATGTGATTTACCTAAAATCATGGGAGAAAATATGTTATATATTTACATAAGACACACAGTAATAAAATATTTTCCTGATTAGTACTAAAAGCAACCTCTATGCTAGTGTGTATAATGACTCTGAAGAGAGCTGTATTTATATTGTATTAAACTTTATGCCACTACTCAGGAATCTGGCTCACATGTTAATTATGCCGAATTCACAACAGAAGTGCATACAGAGACCAAATGTTTTTCCTGATGTCCCAAACATGGCCTTGTGTGTAAACA
>JABWIB010003399.1:4858-28764 GCA_016617825.1 Platyplectrum ornatum | reverse complement strand
AGTAATATCATTAGCTAATAGCTAATATCATTGTACTAATAGTGTCACATTATGTAAAGCGCTGGGATAACACATGACCAGTCAATAACACTTCTCATCAGATGTTTCTTAAATAGAACACTGTAATTCATGCTTCTTAATTATATCTCTTGTGTATTTGCCTTGTATTATATGACAAATCTCCTAGAACTTCTAAGACATAACAGCAAACACATGCTGCCCTATAATGGTCTACCATCATTCAGAATGATTTTCCATTTAGTGCTAAGTGGGCCTGATACGTATGTAGTACAAAGCAACAATGGTACCCTTTATGAAGAAATATACATCACATTAAACACAATCTATTTAGTTTTATGATTGTGTCAAGGTAACATCTAACCACTGCTTAGCACATCATGTCATATGCGCTATGTACTTGTCAGATTTCCCATGCAGTGCAGATCGGGATATCCATGCTATCAGCCAATGCGCAGAGCAGTCNCTAGGGAGCAGGCAAATAGACTCAGCTATCAATTTTATACGTTCTGTGGAAATAAAAATATCTGTCTGCACTAATAGTTGGATCACTGTGGCAAATTCTTATGTACGATGTGGCTAGTCACCACATTAAATCTTTGTGCTTGGTATGTTCTTATCAATAAAAGTCAGAAATCACCATAAACAGTTAAAGCAATAGTAATAGTGACTTCAGTCACTATTATTCTGCACTCTTAAAAAGGGGATTTTCAGCCTCAGTGATTTCTTTTCCTGATGTAAGCGCACATTGATTAGTGTCTCCCAGAAAAGAACAAACTACTGCACAAAGTAAGCACCATGGAAATCAATCAGCTCCATAGTATAGGCCACTTACTACCCCCTGAAATATAAATAGATAATTGGCCTTACTAATTTATTACAGGGGATATATTACTAGGTATGAGAGCTCATTTATATTTTTGTGATATAAAGCAAAAAGTATATGTTTGAACTAATGTCTCTGAACCTGAATACCCAGCAGCTACTGTGGGTTCTTGGTATAACTAGAATAAAAAGTGAAGCGTTGGTCTCTTGTCTCTATAAATACTCAGTAGTTCAGGATGGGGTGGGATTTTTTCCATATATATACATATATAAGATGACGGGGTGTGCCATAACAATCTATACACATACATGCATAAGCTATTCTCTTGTAAGCAACACACAAATAAGCATCACACAGGAATTGTATACCAGACTCATGTCCCTAGAACATTTGTGCATGTCAGGACTTTCCTGTAGATATAACAAAAGGATGTTATCCAGGTAACCTACAAACACTAATAAACAGCTCTAACTTTTGTTAAATTACCTCTAGTTCTCGGAGAATGCCTGATTGTCCACAAGTTTCTAGATCCTCCAGGGCTTGAGACCAGAAATTTTCCTCTTGTTCCGCTTCTGGGTCTTCTGGCCCGCCAATAAATCTAAAATATTTCAGATTACAAAACGGCATTTCAAACAAAAATATGAAATTAATAAGATTAGGCATCTGCTGCTATGTTTCTGCATTATAGGACATCTAGCTCTAACTTTTTACTTGGTAAACATATTTACAAGTACTACATTAACCCATGTTTTCTCTACTACTCACCCAGTGGCTGTAGATCGGTCCCATTCATCATCACTAAGTCCTGTGTCGTGAAAGTGGTTATTAGTTGGTCTATTTAAGGGAGACAGATTGTTCTTCTGTTTGGGGTTTCTCCATTCATATGCATTGAAAGTAAATCCAGTTGCTTGGAAGTTAGTTCCTAGGCATTCACAGAAAACAAAAAAAAATGATTATACATATAATATTTATTTGCAAGAAAAGCAAATGTGAGGAATTCTTCAAGTGGACACAGATTTTCCTCCAATACAAGTCCCATAGGAGTCCATGGGGTATATTTACTAAGCAGGGAGATTGCAGTGAAATTCGAATTTGGGGAAGTTGCCCATGGCAACCAATCAGATTTGAGCTCTCAGTTTCATTTTACACTCTGGAGAATGTTAACTCAAATCTGATTGGTTGCCATGGGCAACTTCCCCAAATTCGAATTTCACTGCAATCTCCCTGCTTAGTAAATATACCCCTATAATGGAACTTGAAAGTATTTGGAATCTATGAAACCAATGTTTCTAGGACTCTGTTAGCTGCATGGAGACCATACTTATTGTACTGTATGTTTAGGCTGAGAGATTCAGCCTAGGAATCCGTTATGATTATTGCATATGATTTTCAAAACACACAACAAATACACTTTACAGATCTCACTAAAAGAAAAACAGCCACCACAATGTATTAAGTGCTACATACTGTAAGTGACATATCTTCTAGGGGAATAAGCATTACCTTGACCTGATACACATAAANATATAAGGTTCAGCGGTGAGGGGGCAGTGTATGTATACACACAAAGAATGCTACTATATAGTAAGGACCTATAAGCATACGCTGTAGACTCCTATCAGTAACCCTTATAGGAACCATTTTTGTTGGAGGTACCTTATAGCTTGCAACATTTGTCTGTAAGTGAAGGGGGGAAAAATGAAAGAAATTAAAAAAATTAGCAACTAAAAAATACCAAAATTACTGTAACAAATAAAACAATAAATATAAATGTAGATAAAATACACTAAAATAAATAAAAATGTATACAAAATATAAAACTATTAAGAAAAAGAGTGGTTCTTGTACCAAAGCACAAATTATGTGTTCCACGGAATCGGCACAGCTGAAACCCAGGTAGCAGGATAATTCCTCTGCAGAAACTGTTNTGTGGGTTGTAGAGAGTTCATAGAGGAAACAGGACATCTGTGATGCGTTTCAGGGACCTCCCTGTCAGAGTGTTATGCTTCTTGCTTAAAGGGAGCCTTTAAGACGCACTTATTTTGGGCGTCTTTTTTCAATTAAAATGACTGCATCTGCATAAAAAAGGTCTGCTCTTTCTATTAATTGTTTTATATCTTGTATGCACCTGATAGGAATATACAACATATGCCTATCAGTCCTTATTATATAGTATTATTATATAGAAGCATGTGTGTATACATGTAGGGTTTATTAGGGCGCAACCAATAGTGTAACCTAGCGCCTTTAGACTATCAACTTCCATTGCTATATAATTATTACCTTGACCTGAGTAAACGGTATCCACAGCAGAACCATCCCACGACTCTACTGCACTGTCCACACTTGGCACGGTTGTAGAATAAATATCAGAGAGGTTGCTGGATTTCTGAGTGACTGGTGTATCGTCCTCTATATCATCTGGTAGATTAAGGGAGTTGTTTGATGTAAGTGTCTTGGGACTGGTTACTAAAAGACAAGACGTTTTAGCATAAATACGACTTATTGAAAAATAAACCAAGAGTTGTTGATTGGGCTGTATTAAAAAACTTTTGTCCAGCAATGGATATTAATATGAGTCTCAGTGTTTGTGAGTTTGTGATCTGTAGCTTGGGAGTAATGGGGGCATCTTTACTCCACCTAAAACTGACCAGATAGAAAAGATTTGCGTACCNTCAGTCTGCTTCTTGATTTTTAAAGTAACAGTTTCCCCGGCCATCTGTAATAAATGTATGGCTTCACTCAAAGGTTTGCCTTTCAAACTGTTACTGTTTATGGCTAGAATGCGATCTCCTACATGGATTGCACCTGTCCTGTTGGAGAAAACACACAAAAGCAACAACTTATTTGCAAGAACAAGCAGGGGAGGAATGACTAAGTTTAAGAATACTTATTTCACTATAAAGCTGAACATAATTTACCTTCAAGTGCATATGATTTGGCACTATCCAAAGCACTGCATCTTCATGTTATAACAGATTATCAGTGAGTATGTAATGATGCCCTGAGATCTGCAATCCTTGCTATATATTTAGGTGTGCAATGTTATCACCATATTCACAACAAAGGATTTGTCACTAGCAAGCTGTATGATTCATTAATAGTTCATCAAGAATAGCAATTGTATCCCTCCATATTATTTACAGTATAAGACACAATGTGTACATTACCTTTCTGCCAGTCCACCTTTAGTAAGGCTTGAGATGATTATCGGATCAAAAGGTTCTTCCGTTCCGGAAATTGTAATGCCTAAGGGTCCCCCATAACGCTTCAGTTCCACTGTGTAAATGATTGCTCCGGTGCTCTCTTGTTCATCTAGAAGTGTGAAACCAAGTCTCAAACTTACTGCTGAGATCATTTATAATTAACTACAGACATTTAGGAGATTAACTGCATTGCATCTTTATTAGTCAATATGCCCTCAGTGTGTGTGACTGCCAAACATTTGTATTTACTGGGGCGAAGCATATTTCCACACTGGAGGGTCTGCTAGTCANGTAAAAGCTGTGCCAATTCTTAAGATTCTGATTTTTTAGTGCCTCATTTTGTAAACAAAATGTGATCTGGTTTTATTTCCCATCCCAGAGCTGTGAAAAAATGCCATTTATATCTAGTGTTACAGAATACCTTTATAGTAGAGGTATATTTAGTTTTCATTGATACAAACATTTTTAAATACTGTAGAGTGAATCAGTGATGATAATGTATAGCTTCTTCAGAGTCAGCACATTTAATAAGTAAACACTAGATATATAGATGCAAACAGCAATTTAAAAAAAACCCTTATTACAGCCTAAAGCTGGCCACACGCAAGTTGATCCTGCCAACTGGCCCAATAGCTGAGCTACAGGTTTACTGTTTAATTTGGTCTCTTATGTGACACCAGTCATCTTCCATTCACATTATCCAGCCCCAATAATCACGTTGCTGTGGATAATATTATCATTATTTATTGGGCTTGTTTTATGGTCACACATGCTATGATATGGCAATTGCATTGTGTGGCTAGCTTAAGAAACCTTGGGTCATGTTACAATATTGGTGACATTAGGTAAAGTACCTATATTGAATGAGCTTAGTAAGCCAGTTATATAGCGGTTCTGTTGGTAGTAGATGCCTATAAAAAGAGAGGTGAACAATAGAAGCAAAAGGAAAATCTGAAAGACAGAGTAAAATGCATTGGAACAGTATGGCAGATGTCAAAGTGAATAGTTTCACATAGTTATATATATGTTTGCTGAATAGGGTATAGGGAAACACTTGTAAATTAATATAACTATGTATCAGAAACACAGAGTATAAGATTTAAACTAAATTATGGTTATGGATCTCATGTATTTTAAAAATACAATATGTGTATGAGAATGAACTCTGCCGTAACAAAGCGAGTGGTGACACTAATGTATTATATACGTAGAAATATATGTAGAAATGAGACTGTGGAAAAAGGAAAGAGTGGAGTGTACAGAATAGAATGCTAACTAAGCAAACCCCTCTCTGAGAGCGAATCACCCACCTGAGTTATCTTCATCTTTACGTATCTTCAGTTTCACAAGTTCTTCACATTGCTGCAATATTTGTACTGCATCTTCCATGGAGCAATTATCCAGCCGGATGTTGTCTATTGCGAGCAGCTTATCGCCNAGTTCTAGAGTCCCTGTGCTGGTGGGGAACAGTTATAAATGTAATTTTAACTGATAAATACCTAATTTCTTTCCAGAAGCCTACAGCAGACCACTATAGAACCAGATAAGTATACTACAGGTATTTAACGGATTACTTTATTTGCTGTGCTGTTAACATATTTTTCTACAGAGCCAATACAGCAAGAAGAAACATACTAGATATATGTATTATATAATTCACTCTTAGGGCTAGATTTACTAATCTGTGNATTATAGTTCTGAGTTTCCTATTACATACTAGANAATATCATCTAGAATCTGATAGGTTGCTATGGACAACATCTTATTTTTCCACAGTTTAGTAAATGTTGCCTTAAGATTTGTTAACATTTTACTAACACAGATGGTCACAGATTAACCTCCAGGGGTGAAATATTCATTATTAGTAAAAATGAACTTACCGATGTGCAACACTGCCTTTCTTTATATCAGAAATAACAAGGGGATCCCCCGATTTCCTATTGGANGGAGCTGAGAAACAGACAACAGGATTAGATTTGCAGTTTGATAGGTAAATTATGGAACTATGGCCAGTACATTTTTTTTTGTAATGTACCAGGATTTTATTGACAAGGCGACAATTGGTGGCAAAACATACACAAAAGTACAAGTAAGAATGCCAATCACACTGAGAGTACAATAGTATAGCATGTAGCAAGTACAATGCAGTAATCAGCAAAAATATTATATAATGAAAAGACAAACAAGGAAAACCATCATATATAATGGATCCAAGTAACACAAATTGTATAATATTAAGACAGTAGAGAAAAGAAAGAGGAGTAAAAGAGGATAAATAGTCAACCATCACAAAAAGGAAAGAAAGGAAACCTAGAGGAGGAAAAGATACAGAAAGAAAGGAGGGTAGTCATTTAAGGCTAAAAAAGGAATAGTTTACAGAAAAATGTAGCTGTATTGTTCAAAGTGCATTATGGACGGTACATTTTATACTCTATTGTGTATATTGTTTAATTGTTCGCTTACACATATGATGAGGTTTTGTCTTTACATACTAAAAATAGATATTTCCATGCATCACTATGAGGTTATGATATACTAACATCGGACTGTATTCATACTTACNTACTTTAAGTGATCTATGGAAGTTATTTGCGTAGATCACTTAAACTCCTCTTAATACATGACATTTTTGTGGCAGACCACAGAATCCATAATTAGTCAGGAATCTATTTACATACTGTACATAGTAAATTTACTTTCTATACAAATATAGAGAATGAGTGACCTGAAGAACTTGTCTCCCTGTGACCCAGGTATCTCTTTCTTCATGAAATTGGCTCNTTCCGCTATTGGGCATTTTGTGACTCCACATATAATAAATCTAAGCTAAATTAAGACTTTGGCACTAAAATAAAAATATTTATTCATGTTTTGAAAAGTCACATCCTGTCTGCAAAAACTACATAGAAAACCAAATGCTGTGAAATCAGCTTCTGTTAGCCTATGCAAATAACTAATAACACTGTGTATGTGGCTGCCAAATTAAAAATCTGTTCATCAAAATGAGAGCCTGGATTTGTGACAGCAAGCTGTTGTGAGAGGCAGTTCCTCTCTGTGAAGGCCCAGTGACTTTAATGTCGTGTTAACCATCCCAACTTCCTTTCTATCCCACTGGGAAAAAACCAGATAGATCCATGACTTGACATTATCTGCATTTTGCTAAGTGGAAAGGAGCTTTTGTTAACCTATCTTTAAGCTCTCCAGTCCATATCTATTTCCAGCAGATTTCCCTGTCCCGATTTATAATTCATTACCTTTGCACACATTCTGTGCTGCTAGCTAGACAGTTGTGTTAAATACTGTCCATGGTTTTTCTCTCTTACGTAGTTTCCCCCTCCCATTTTGTCCTATGGCATAATGTTTTCTTTGCTATCAAACTTTCCATCACTGCTAATTTATGATGTGAATCATAAAAATCCCAAGGTTTTGTGATTATGTGTGAAATATATCATTTAATGACTGCACTGACAATGGCTACTATATTTAAAACAGCATGTACCCTTTTTTGTGCTAGTAATTCTTGCATAAGATCAGAGTTACCTTAATAGAAATGCCACAATATTCTTGGAAAAGTTGGCAACCATGCATAAGATAGGTCATGGTAAATCAACATGCCAATCTACATATAGGATGCTGGAGTTCATTTGGACTGATTTTGCAGAAGATTTTTCCCATGTCGAACGTGTTAATATCGCTACCATACAGAGTGCGACTATCTGTCCGAAAAACCCCAGCTACATAACCGAAACGAAGCGGTAAAAAATGGTTAAATAAAAAAAAAAAAATAAAAAAAAAAATTGATCGCCGCACCCACGGCATGAAATTCGTTCCTGCATAAAAAATACGGAAAACATTGGTAGCGATGTCGGTCTTTGCCATCCACGGCAAGACTAAGGACCCCCGAACTGATAATTAATCGGAAATTCTGAATGATATAAATTTGTCGCTACAGAGTAGTGCAGTCACGAGAATCGCTAGTAACAAGCACTTATTGTGACCATCCACAGCAACGAGTTTTCAACTCATGACAGAAAAATTCAACTTTGTTACAATATTCATTCCCGTGAATGCCCACCTTTACTTATATTTGTACTGCAAGTAATTCTGTTTATAGACAAGTGTGAAAATATAAAGTGTAATGTCTATAGGTGTGGACTAGTAAGTGTTTTGCAATGATCTACTGTTCCTGGGTCTAAACACTCTTTCAGCCATGTTTCCTTGTCTGGAAAATATAAATAAATAGCTGTCCAAATTTCAAGCACTTTATACTTACAGCTTATGGTAATCCCAAGTTCCACATTGTGTTTCTTTGGTAGTTTGACATGGAATGTCCCACTGCTGGGAATCACAGATTCTGAATGGAATATACAAAACAGAAGAAAATAAACTATTATTCTGCTCACAAGACAGATTTAAGCAGCAACAATACATTTTAGAAATAATCTACACTCATGTTTAGGGTTACATCTGAATTTTACTGACTGCGTAAAAGCTAAAGCCAAACTGGGCTCCCTAAACCCTTGGTCAGAAGTTAATCTGGATGAAAAGGATTAGATGAAGCAGCCATATTACTTACACAGCAGTCATATAGAGGAAACTCTATCATACAAGATAACAAATCTTTGCTTGTCAAGCATGTTATAAAACAGAGAAAGACAAGCAAGGCTTCAGGACTAACCTGCAACATCAAACTCAATTTCCAAGGTGACTTTTCCAGCGATGGTTGAATCTCTTAGAAGCTGATTGGCCTCTTCGAATGTGCTGTCTTCTGTCTGTACACCATTTATTGCTATCACTCTATCTCCTACCTGAAGTATTCCACATCTATATGGAAAAAGAAATAAATAAAATTGCAGTGTGCATAGATGATGCTTTTCAGTAGTTCACNCTACAGTTTCTTCAATACTCAGACATTACATNTGTTCAGTAATGACCTATATCATTTTCTTTTTATCAGTCCATGNCTCCAGTGATATCCAGATAATGACAGCACNTTTCAATGTTAATTGTGAACTCTCATTGATTTTCAACAAGCAGTTAAAGATCAAAAGTACATTTTATATAACAATTTAATATACAAAAAGTATTAGAAAGCAACTGCAACCATTTGGATGGATGATGGGAACTGCTGCTATGTACATGTTTTATAAAATCTCAGAAACACCTTTGTCACATGAAATAAAAGGCAACCTTTGTTTACAGTGCTGCACCCGGCAATGTGAATATCTGCGATTGGGATGTGGCTAGTGCTACAGCTAGTCCTAGTAATGCTACATGAATGATTCTGCCATCACAGATTGTGATTCTTCTTTTTTTAAGGGTATATATTAGTTACACCTAGGCCTATATTTACTAAGCATGGAGATTTAAGCTCTCAGTTTTATTTTACANTCTNGAGAATGTGAGCTTGAATCTAATTGGTTGCTATGGGCAACATCCCCACTTTTCAATCTCCCTGCTTAGTAAATTTAGGCATTAATGTCTTGTCTTTAGTAAAGGTAACCTTTGTTAATGCATTATCCACAAAATAGTGTGTTAACTGCACGCTATGGGGAATAGAAATGTATTCCCGTAGCACAGCACCCTAATTCTGGTTGTGTAAGAGCAATGTTTCAGACGTCTATAAAATGTCCTAAAGAAGTAATTAATAATTCAAAGCCAGAATCTCCTCTAGATGTGATCAGAGCTTGCACATTGTGCTGACTGATGAAGGCTCCCCAATGGCAGAGAGAATATTACAGGGCTCAGACCCTTTCATTGCATGTTCTCTTTTGTAATTAATATAGCCTGCGGCCCCTGATGGAAGTGCCTGCATGATAAAGCCTCTGGAACTAGTTAATCTTCTCATACCAGATGAAGAACATGATATTTTATTGTCAGAACAGAAATTTCATTATGTGCTGCACACACAGTGAACAATTCTTCATAATTTATTAGAAACCAAGAAAAGTATTACAAACAAAAAAGCTTTGACAAATTTCCTGCACAAAGAAAGATTTTTACTCAAACAGCAAAGCCTTTAATTCCCAATACAAATGTAAATCTAGGTGCAATTTAATGTTGAAAAGGAATAGGGAGAGGCTTGCTTTGTATAAAATGGACCCTCTTCTGCTTGCTCTCCTATAGTATGGTATGGTGTGCAATGTAATAAGTCATCTGTCAAAGAGCGGACAGAAATAAATGAACGAATGCCACAATCCATTTAGTGTGTGATCCCATTGTGCATGGATACCCAGTCCATCAATCGGAAAAGAATGATCAGCATGAGTATCAAATCACTAATTTCTCAATTAGGATACTTAAGAGATCATCACATTTATATGAGACATATTTGCAAAACAATAACCAGCCTCTAGCATCGATTCTTAATGATGANTGCCATTTTTCCATATTTACATAACGCTCCACTCTCCTAGTGTACTAGTGTATAGAGACCTTCTCGCAATACTAACAGATACAGGTAAGATTATGGAGCTCTGGATTAAGATCTGTAATAATTATCTTATAATGTTTAATTGTGATTGTGTTCCAAACCTAGCATGCGAGAAAGGCNGAGAATGTGAGCTTGAATCTAATTGGTTGCTATGGGCAACATCCCCACTTTTCAATCTCCCTGCTTAGTAAATTTAGGCATTAATGTCTTGTCTTTAGTAAAGGTAACCTTTGTTAATGCATTATCCACAAAATAGTGTGTTAACTGCACGCTATGGGGAATAGAAATGTATTCCCGTAGCACAGCACCCTAATTCTGGTTGTGTAAGAGCAATGTTTCAGACGTCTATAAAATGTCCTAAAGAAGTAATTAATAATTCAAAGCCAGAATCTCCTCTAGATGTGATCAGAGCTTGCACATTGTGCTGACTGATGAAGGCTCCCCAATGGCAGAGAGAATATTACAGGGCTCAGACCCTTTCATTGCATGTTCTCTTTTGTAATTAATATAGCCTGCGGCCCCTGATGGAAGTGCCTGCATGATAAAGCCTCTGGAACTAGTTAATCTTCTCATACCAGATGAAGAACATGATATTTTATTGTCAGAACAGAAATTTCATTATGTGCTGCACACACAGTGAACAATTCTTCATAATTTATTAGAAACCAAGAAAAGTATTACAAACAAAAAAGCTTTGACAAATTTCCTGCACAAAGAAAGATTTTTACTCAAACAGCAAAGCCTTTAATTCCCAATACAAATGTAAATCTAGGTGCAATTTAATGTTGAAAAGGAATAGGGAGAGGCTTGCTTTGTATAAAATGGACCCTCTTCTGCTTGCTCTCCTATAGTATGGTATGGTGTGCAATGTAATAAGTCATCTGTCAAAGAGCGGACAGAAATAAATGAACGAATGCCACAATCCATTTAGTGTGTGATCCCATTGTGCATGGATACCCAGTCCATCAATCGGAAAAGAATGATCAGCATGAGTATCAAATCACTAATTTCTCAATTAGGATACTTAAGAGATCATCACATTTATATGAGACATATTTGCAAAACAATAACCAGCCTCTAGCATCGATTCTTAATGATGANTGCCATTTTTCCATATTTACATAACGCTCCACTCTCCTAGTGTACTAGTGTATAGAGACCTTCTCGCAATACTAACAGATACAGGTAAGATTATGGAGCTCTGGATTAAGATCTGTAATAATTATCTTATAATGTTTAATTGTGATTGTGTTCCAAACCTAGCATGCGAGAAAGGCCGGGATCTGGACCTATGTTTGCATGTAATTAGATATATATTTATCCTTAACCTCAGCTAGTTTAATGCAATATTATGATTTTTTTTTATAATGTTGAATATATGTTGGTTTTCTTACCTTTCAGCTGGGCTGTCAATGTCAATGTAAGAAATTAAGGGTGGAGAGGAGAGTGTTTCTGTAGCAAACACACTACCCTGTAGCTGTATCCCAAATCCTACAATGGGGTCAGCGCTAAGAATGACTTCTGTACTTTCTGTGTGAACAACCTGTCCAGCCAACCCAACTGTGCTAGAAGCCAAGGACACTGNAAAGGCAAACATTAGACAAAGGGTAGAAGGATCAATAGAACGTCAATGAAATAAGACTGAAAGCTGTCATCTTAAGAAAAATAAATGTTTTCAGTTTTAAACTCCTATGCAAGTAAAAAATNGCTTGTAATAATTTAAAACATATCACTCCCACATCTATACATAGAGGTAAAGCTACAAATATATGCTGTTTAAATGGACACAAACAAATAAGTATAAATAGGATATATAAATGCCTAGATGTTCAAAAATTTATACTGTCCAGTATGTGCGCATTAATAAAAGTCAGAAAGTATTTAGGGTTTCTGACTCTCCTGANATCAATGCCTCAGTCCCAATCTATACTGTGGACTGATACTACTTTCTGACATTAAGCCCCATCCATCCATAGTAAATGTATGGTTTATCATGCAGGGGGTGGGCCTTGTATTAAACCCCTGCATGGAGTTATTGCTCCATGCGTGATAAGTTGCAAATGTGAATTCCAGGAGAGTTTATATACTGATTCACCATATTGTATTTGTGGCTTGATCATATTCGAGCATTATTTCATTTTATTGTAGCTATGATTTCTTTTTAGCCGAAACTCTCACAGTTTCCAAAAGTTTCCTCATTCAGAGATATTGTAAGATATCCCATTTTTCAGGTTTTGTGTTTATCAGTCAATATATATAAAACTCCTCTGTATATAAATTGTAGTGCCAAAATTAATATTCCACAGTGCCTAATATCTAGATCTTTAAAGCTAAACATCCTTGAAGTGAATGCAGAAACGTCAAACTGTACATTAAATGTATATATTATTATTTGGCTGAAAACATATTAAAAGCATAGGGCAAAGATACATTAACAAAATGGTGACTGCTAGTCTACTTTTACACATAATTGCAGCTATCCATGTAACGCATGTAGCTAAGGAACTAGAAGATTGACTACAATTAGCTGAAAATTCGCCAGTAATTGTCACAAAACATACAGTCTTCATATTAAACCTTAACATAAATAGAAACACTGGGCTGACAAGTCAATAATCCGCAGTCTGTTATGATCAGACATATAGAACGCATTGTGACAAACAAGANCAACAGCTGCTGTGTACACTGGCACAGAAAGCCTTCCGTTTACTGTATAAAGATGNAAAGTCAATTAACAAGGTAATAACTACTAATAGACATTTTTCAATGTATATAAAATAAAGCGTTCCTGTGCAAATGTAATACATTAGTCATAATGGCAGTAAAAATGAACACTGAAATGAGTTTGAGAGGTATCTCGCATGACCTGGCCCCCTTTGCCGTTCAGATAATTCCTGCATTACCGCAACAGCATAGTGAAAGCAAATGCATATTATTTGTGTGGTGTGTGCCAGTGAGCAAAATGACATCATTTAAGATTTAAAGCAATATTAGTGGCAGCAAGGTATACTACACACACCAGCCCAACTTGCCACTCGTGTTTGTTTTTTCAGTAAAACTTATTATGTAATGGCTACTTCTATCTTCTATACTGATCATGAATATGATCATGTAAGTACTGCTATGTATGCATAGCATAAAAGACCCCAATTGTCGTGGTAGCATATATAGTTACATAAAAAATAAGTAATCTAGGTGCAGTAATCTAGGTGAATCTACATTGGCATTGTTCAGATTTTATTTCAGGCTGACAAAAAATTCAACAGCATGGTCATAAATATATCCTGAATAGGTTTAATGAGAACTGGAAAGTGAAGGAAAGCATGTGATTGTTAGAGTGACGAAGGACTACAATGTGACAGAACGTGGGATGGAGAGCGTTTTNCATATAGGGATCAGATTATATTCCAAAATCCTATTTTGTAGAATGTACTTTGTTATACTTAATANGAATATATAATGCATGTTATTCAAATATGGCAAGCGAATAGTTTTTGTGAATTGCATCAGGTTGGAGTTGCGGTAACGTCACATAATAGTTAATGTGGCTTTCTAAAATAAAAGGAATACTCATAACTAAACAAGAGAACGAAGTTGCAATATGTTCTGGTAAAGTAAAATATTATTACTACTAGTGGGAATACTTTGGAAACATATTTTCTAATGAGTCACAGTATTTCCTAAAGATCTCATTCCCTAGTTTGCATTCACTTCCTATGAACTGAGAATGATGTTAAGTTAATTATGTATTGTTTTATTGCCAGCATAAATCTGATGCTGCCACCTTTGTTGAGGCTGACCTTTTCCTTTTTTGTTTCCCAATGTGTTACGGCTTGCTCTGCATAATAGTGTCAGAGACATTCCTAGGCTGTCAGCACGTAAATGCTAACATAATGTTACATACATTTGTCAACTGTTTAGAAACAGGAATACACAGAGGCTGTATCAAAAAAGAGAATCCTGATCACAGTTCAGGATTATGGCACATTATCNGAGATATAATACATTTAGTGATTAGTAGGACGGGTAAACCAACAAAAGGAGTTACCCATAAGCTTTATCTGGAATTTGGGTTTTTTCTTTATTCTTTTTCTGTATTCTAATTACACCCTCTTCAAACTATTTAGTATTCTACATAGTAAACATGACTGATTCTATTCCATCTGTATTGCTAGAAAAAAAAACTTGAATGGCTAAATTAAATTGCCATATTCACTTACAAAATAAATTTTTGGCACCTGCTCACTGATGATTAAACTTTTCAGGCTGTTGGGCATTTTTTGAGTTATGGTTTATGCGAGGTGAAATGTGCTGAACATTTCTGATCCAAAGCGTTAAGATTTAAATGTATCTTGTGGTCACTTATGTCCTAAAGATGGAGCCATATCCGGTAATTATTCTNTAAGTAGAATATGGTGCAGCATATTCCAAGATATGTTGTATGACAGTANATGGCTACAACTGTTCAACTGTTTGAATAATAACTCCATCCATATAAAGCCTTTTTATTTAGTATTTATATGGCATTCTGTTTTATGCAATTTGCAACATCCGATCATATAAAAATCACTTAACTGAACAACAGAACAGTTGCTTTTATTCNTATTAAGAGTTATATTTTTGGCAACCAAAATATTACACTCTATAAAGTTTTCATCATGCTAAGAACTGCTACGCACTTGTTGTTATGGCTAAAGCACTTACATGAGCTTTTAAAGTCTTTCTTCTTCAATCTCCGTCTCATCAGTGTACCTCGCGGGCTGGTAGGATAAAGGCTGCGAGGTAGCGTCCCCATGTTGAGTGAGCTCAGGCTGTACGCACTCATAGAGGTAGGAGAGAAGGATGAAGATACCAATGCTGCTGCAAGAAAGAGTACATATTGTACACAATGCTCATTACACTGTATGGAAAGCTATGTGTCTTAGCTATTTNCAAACATTTCACTAGAAGCAGTGTAGCTTTCTACACAACATCTACACTTAAACTAAANTGGCAGGCTATAATAATATAGGACAATATAAAAAAATATATAACTGGCCACTATTCTCCAATACCAATTTACCAATAGTTCATTATGCCAAACACAAATCTTTCCTGAACAATACCCTATTGATTTGAATATGTGAAATGTAAACTAGTTCAGTGCTCAAAATAAGAAAATTATAAAGAAGATTTAAACAATCCTATTGGGTAAACTAAAAATATTCTGTAGAATTAGTATCTAGTAACTTTGACTTGACATATTATGGAAAAAATGATAATGTAAGCCTAAATCATTCTGCTACCCCATTTATATACTTTCTTGGTCAATGTACTAATGGTTTATTTCATATTTGTAACTGATTCTGCAAATAAATCTATTTTGCATGTAATCAGGGAATTAGTGGCTGGAACAATGGCAAGTTAAGGCCCATGGACTGGATCCAGTATGGGCTATGAAGCATCTCGCAGGGGGTGTTACCACGCATATACATGCCTAAATCCCACATGGGGCTGGAGATAGTTATGCAATTGAACCGCTGTGTGCGACATTGGAAACTTTTATGCAAATCTGCATGCACACAGAGGTAGATTGACACATAGCATGTAAGTAAGTCTCGTATCATGTCAAACTCTGCACAGGAGAGGGGAGTGACAGGGGAGTTCACTTCATTCTTCCATGTGGATGGTCAGACCTCCAGGACAATATCTTACACAATATCTTAATGCATTGTAATTTAAAAAAAAAAAGTATAGGGTAGAAAAATATATAGGGTTGCTTGAAAAAGGCGAATTAATTTACACAGACCATATAATTAAAAACATAAAGCTCCTATTTTTAAAACCAGTAAACTCTGATCTTACTGCTAACACATTCTTCACTTTTACTGTTAGTTGCGAAAGTTGAGAAATAAAAGCAATGCTTTAATGCCTGAGATGGGAAAGCATGGGTAAAAGAGAGGAGGAGCATAGGAAGCGGCAGAAAGTAAGGGTGGCACATTACGAAGGAGTTTTTGAGGAGGTGGTTTCTGGCATTTCATGGCTGGCGTCCTGCAATGGTCAGGGTGGTAGGTGTTATAATGTTGGTAGGTGAGGCGGCGATGGCTCTTGGCAGAGCTGTCCCAAGAAGGTTGCTTTTCGCTGCTCCTTTGAACCTTTACTGCCCACATGAAGGGATGACAGGAAATCAGGAAAAGAAAGAACCAGAAAAGAGGGAAAGGTAACTGAATTTTAATGAACAAAAGTGAAGTGAGAGCAGTTAGTAAAGAAATGTGTGTGTGTGTGTACAAAGTGTCTAGAGTCACAAAAGCTTAAAACCTGTTGAAAGTTGAGAAGGAGAAATCAGGATAGCTTTAATATATACTTTTGGTGTTCTTTTAATATTATATGCTATGTGAATTTAACACATTTTATGGCATTCTGCTATTAACTACAGCAAATGCCCTTTAGTCTAAAAAGTATTTGAATAAGCAACCAATATACTCAGATTTAAACTATTTTTTAAGACTTTTTATCTAAATGTAAAAAATATTTTGGAAGGAATATAAATTCTAAGCTACAATATAATGGCCTTTTAGAAATCAAAATGTCTTCATATGAACACACAGAATGTCATTGATTATATTTGCTACTATGATTACCAGCAGAACAAAACAAGAAAAATACATGCACTGGTGAAAAAAACATGAAAAAAACATGACAAAGATGGAATTAGAAAGCCTCTATATAATGTCATACAAAACTCTGTCACCCATGGTGTCTGCATTATATTACTGTAAAATCTGTATGCAAATTACAGTTAAAAATGACTGCATTTTAAACATCTGTAAGAAAATATGTCACTGTGCGTTATGTTTGTGTGTAGTCAATGTCACCAACTGTTTAACTCTTTAGAATGTAATAATGACAGTTGAAAGGAAGTAGTTAATAGTGGTTGCATAGAACAATACCACTGTAAAGGTCTGGTTCCAATATAAGGCTCACAATATTATTGATAATCTTACCGTGATCTGGCCCCTTTAATGCCAAGCGTGTTTGATGGTACGGGAGAATCTCTAGTTTCACATTTTCAGAGGTGCTTGCTAAAAGCTGTGTTGCTTCTGCTAATGTGCAATACTCCATACTTGTCCCATCTACAGACAAAATGTGGTCGCCAATATGAAGAGCGCCACACCTGAATTAAAACATCAAACATCGTAATGGTTACAATCTAAAAATAAGCATTTTAAGATAATAACATTGGACTAGCTCCAAACATTTGAAGCTAACTGACAATATTCAGTTCTTTCCATGCATAAGAGGGCAACATCTGACAAGAGGCCAAGTGGAGCTTACAAATGGGAAGGCTTTTCTAGTGTTAAGCACAATTGTACGTCATTTGATAGAAACCTGAAGTATTTCTGTCTTTCGAAATAGTTATAATAATTTTGACTTTGGAAAAAAANTTTTGGCCTAAGAAACAGGAAATTGTTTTGGCGTTGGGGAGCCTTAAAAACTTATGGAGACCCTAAGGATGCCTCAACTGAGAAAGTCTGGAAACCCCTGCTAAAGGGTGATGAGTGAGGATCTGTATATAGGTACAGTCTTACAATATTCCCTCTCTTGGCATAACCATCAGGAAACATATGGCAGTGTGTCTGTGCAAATGAGGGTGGCTAAAATACATTATGAATTAACGCTTGATTTGATAATGTGACTCAAGGCTTGTGGATTCCTCTGATTCTTTTTCTCAGTCCAAGGCAGCCCTAGGCTTAAAANTTTACTGGCTCCTCTCCTCGCTTTTATAGACTCAGAACTCAGAACAAGAGTTTCTGTGTCACTCTAACAGTACTGCAGTGCATGCTGCATGATGACATCACACTGTGCTTGCTGACCATCTGACAGAGCTGACGTTCTGACAGGCTGTTACAGTATAGTAGTATCAGCCTGTCAGACAGCCAACACGGATATCTGAACACTGACAGCTGTCCATGTCTGGACATCACCATNGGCTATCTGACAAGCTGCTACAATTAGAACGTGTCACCATCTGCACAGTTCTGACCGGCGGCCCTGATATGAAACCAACAGTGGCGTGGGGCCTTGAGTTATTTGCCGGCCCCCTGAGTTGCAGGGCCCAAGGCGGATGACTATCAAGCCTAGGCCAGCCTCTGTGGTCAGGGATCTGTTCATATAAAAATTATGTTATGAGACATGTTTCTGCTAAAAAAAACAAAAAAAGGATGCTGAAAATTAAACAGTACATTCAGATGTGTGAATAGTGAGCGACTTNTAATTGCAACTACTAAAATAATAGGGAATTACATGACTTATTTAAAATGATAAAATAAGAACACTAACTGAAAGGAGAGCTNGGTATCTCCATCATTTTTGTGTTTTCATTCATTTTTTATAAACCAATACAATTGTTTTAAACATCTAGACTAAAACGTTCAAGCCAGTGTATTGTAACCAGTATAAACCATCCTTACCTATCAGCAATACTTGCAGATTTAATCTTGTCGATAACTATGACTTGCTTGTTGCAGTACATCGAGGTAGTTAGTGCTACTCCAAGGTTGGAGCCTGGAGTTTTGGCAACTTCAACCAGAAGAGGACCAGAAGCTGTAGACACTGAATCTGTACATGAGGAAAAATCTCTTTATATATTTTTTTCAGGACATGAAAATAGCTATGTGACATTTGCAGTTATTTATCACATTATTAGTTTCAAGTATCCTGATATGGATGACATGCTAGGAACTGGATATTTATATCCTACTTCCATTGGGGAGTGCTGCATCATCATTTTCCATTCAGCCTTTGGCCTGAGTGGTTCTTGTCTGTTTTGGACTNTTTTACAGTTATTGCATACCATCAATCTGCATTTAGATTACACTGCCACCTTGCTTCCAGAATACAACAGTCTGTATTTGTTGGTATTATTATTCACCAGAGTTGCTAACTTTTAGCCTCTCCATGCCCACTGAATGGTAAACCCATACAATTGATCTGAATGGGTGGACATGACATCATCAAGCCACCCATTCATAATAGTGATCTGGGCTGGTGGCAGNAATTTATATGAAATCATTTGCATTGGGTTGGCGTGTCAGCAACCCAGTTATTTACCCATTCTGCTATGAATTTATTAAACTTGTACCAAACCTGTCANAAGTAGGTGTTCCTCAACATTCCCCTATGATAGATATTAGTGAAGATTTAGTAAGGATTTATCTTGGAGTTTGTATAAAAAATTAGATTCATACACTCTCATGAGTTGTTTTTCTCCAATTTATGACATACTCTGGAAGGCTACTTATTGGGTACCTTGTAAGTCAGATTCAACCTTCCTCGCCTTTACAAGCAAACTATACACCCACCACTTGGCATACATAGAACATTTCATAGGATACATGAAATAGAATACAATTACCACAAGATTTTAGAAAANACATTTTCAAATTTAAAAATGTAAGGATAATACCTAGAGGAAAACAAATGTCTGTACTAATTCAATATCCATTGAGTATTAATTACTGTTATATTGTAAGGAGGAAATGTGTACAAAAATATGAATGTGTCAAAAGAATATGTAGGCAAAGTAAAAAAAAAAATCTAAAACTAAAGATAAAGATGAAATAATTGTTCCTGCACCACATGTTAATTATTTTACCACTGTATCAAACAATGCAGATAATATGAGAACAAGCATATCTCTGAATCACACTGCTTTCTGTAGTTGTACAGATAGGAAATAACAGATTTTCGGTTTCTCTTTCTCCATTGCTTTAAGGCATAATACAGTAGAACAATAGGTATATTGATTGTTGCAGTTAAATCCTCTTTGAACATGACATACTTATATTTACCTTTCTGACAATAACCAAGTAATCAAACACCTCCCTTAAGTCGCCCGAAAGAAAACATTCCATTAAATAAGATATTCCCTGGGAAATAAGTAGTACGGTATTTCAGCTCATTTCCACGCTATGAGTGTGTACAGCGTATATAATGGATATTAAAACTGTATCATAAACGTACCATGTTTACTGCCCCCATTATCTTGTCAAGAAGAAAATATGCTTTAATTACAGCACTGAGGAATTTTGGCACCAGTCACACCGTTTGGCTGGCATCTTGCACAAACAAATCTGTGGCACCCTTAAAGTTAAATTACCATTGTTGCTAATTTTCAATAATGTATTATGACCCAAATAAAAGTCATGATTGTATTTATGTACAATGCAAATGACCTGCAGAAATATTCAGTCTGCTTGATGAACAAAGATCCAGCATATAATATGTTCTTATAAACAATTTTATATATATATATATATATATATATATATATATATATATATATATATATACTTATATATATATATATATATATATATATATATATATATATATATATATATACAATGTAGAAAATGGCTTATGTAAAAAATGCTAGACACCAGACAATTACTGTATATACTCGAGTATAAGACAGATAGACAGACATACTGGGGGGGGGGATGCTCGAGTCAATAAGTTAACCCAGTTTTTTTAGGTGAAATTAGGTGCATCGGCTTATATTCAGGTCGAATTATACTTGAGTATATACAGTGCTCTAGTAGGTTTAGCAAAGATGCAGTGGGTCTGAAAGTAAAGGTAATAGAAACATTGTTTTCATATTTTCTTTCAATTAGCATCTAGAGCCCTGATGGCTAACCTGTGACACTCCAGATGCTGTCAAACTACAAGTCCCATCATACATTGCCTGGAGTTTGGAATGCTGAGCATTTAGCACGAGCTGGCAAAGCATGATGGGACTTGTAGTTCGACAACATCTGGAGTNTCACAGGTTAGCCATCAGGGATCTAGAGTGTAAATGATCAGAAAGTGAAATCTATTTTTAAAACAAAGGATATATACAAATATACTCTGAACGAATAACAAGCTTATGTCCGCTCCTGCACCTTTTGCTGCAAGGTTGACAATCATTAAAGTCTAAACTGTTTTCTAGTGACGCTTCCAACACTTTGCTCCTGGGCTCTCAGTGTTCTAGAACGCAATCAATTGTGGAGTGAGTGGATGTAATCATGTTTTCAAATGGCATTGTGTGGTTATAAAATCAGTTACTGCTTAGTAAGCTGTGCTGTTAAATGTCAACAATAAAATACTTTCCATTTTCCTTTTCAATAGAGTACTGATTGCTATGGCCGCACATGAAACATATTTTATAAAACAGAAATGGCCTGTGTGTCAAGAAATAAAAGCTAAACAACCAAAAATGTACTTTATAGAGAGAAAAGAAAGAGTATAAGACGTCCACAATGGAAAAAGCTATCTACTGAATAAAACATTGATTTAATTATTAAAAAACTATTGGGAAGGGGGGGGGGGTGACAATTATCAATAACAAAGTAGAGATATTGTATTACAATTTACAGTTATTATGGTCCTGGCTTAAGGCATTTATAGGAAGAGGGTCTGCTCTCATAATCTCTGTGTAATCTAAGGCATATATCCTTTCCTATGCAGAGCTCATTAGATTGGGGATGACACTCCTACCAGGGCATCCAGGATTCTGGAGGAAAGGGTATGGCCACTAACAACACNTGTGTCAGTATACAGTTTAAGTCAGCACACTAAGGTATATGTAGATCTTAACTGCTGTAGTGTACTCAGGCCTTAACAGATATACATTAAATGTAACCATTACAGAACTCACAAAACATGGGTGCAAAAGAGTCACAGCTACAAAATGAATACAGATCGTTTCAGCAATAAGCACATAGCACACTTCCAAAGCATTGAAACCGTTACCTAATTTATACACAAAATTTATATATATATTTTGGTGAGCAACTGACAAGGGACCCTCCGTTACACATTTCACAATATTACTTTTCAAACATGAAAGTCATTTTGCTCATGTAAAGACATCTATCCTTCACAGGAGCAGTACTCAGAGGGCTTCACCAGTGCCAGGACCCTTCTTCACACGTTCAATAACTGTATAGTATGTGGTCNTCTCCATTCTATCATCTAATGCTTAGCCCCCTTGGCCACTTTATTGGGGTTCCTGAGTGTTGAACAATGTGGACAATAAAACAGGTGGTCCCTGGTTTTTCCTTTGTGGAAATTTAATGATAGTAAAGGGGGTGGGCAATCAATCTATGTCTCTCCCAGAGGCTATAATGAACCAATTATGCTCCTGCAACATTGCAGGATCTTAGAATGTATTCCCCTACATAGACTCAGTGAGACCAACACTATAGACAGTGATTAGAATACTNAATAGATTCCAACATATTGCCTTCCAGTCCACTAGGTTTACTGATCCTGACAATAGAACCTGGTTACCCCCCCCCCCCCTTTAGCAGACATATCTTAAAATGAAAAAGGCGCTGCAGCATGAATATTGTGACAGAAAATTATTAGATGAGCACACCAAAGCAAAGCATCAATTAAAAAATGCAGTCGTGCATCAATTATTCATGCACATAGATGTGTTAGTCATTAAAATATTTACATCACCACTCAGACTTGTACATGGCAATTTGATTTACTGGATACCTAAT
This sequence comes from Platyplectrum ornatum, assembly GCA_016617825.1. NCBI lineage: Eukaryota > Metazoa > Chordata > Amphibia > Anura > Limnodynastidae > Platyplectrum > Platyplectrum ornatum. Next base: position 5,748 of record JABWIB010003399.1, on the reverse strand, counting down.
TGCTTGCAAAACACTAATGTTTCCATTTATTAACATCTCCATTACTAAGGGAACTGTCTGGCATAATCTTCAAGCTACACAGAACAGCTCAGACTCAGCTCAGAAGTCGTTCTTGTGATGTACAAAGACATTTGTTTTTAGTTTCCATGTGACAATATACATGTTACAACACAATCACTGAACAGCTGTTGCTATATCACTGGGTTTTGTTGTTACGGAACCAGAAACTGATTTTCTTTTGTACATGTTTTTCTATTTTTGACATTTATGCATTACTGCAATACTAGAAAATGTTATTTCAACAATCAACATTGGTCCATTCAAGATGAATTTACTTGCTACATATTAATTCTACAAAAGGCACCTTGCGCTTATTACAGCAGTGATTTAGATTAGACATAGACATTGTATCCAGACCAGTGGTCGAAGTGGAAATTTAGAAGTAGGGGTATGGACATTTAGAAGTGGGGGTATGGAAACATAGGAAATAATGGAAGTCAATGGAGATTTGAAATGTTTCCATTACATCAGTGGGAGAAGTGCCGGTATGTCATACCCCCGTATACCCCCTCACTTCGAGCCCTGATCCAGACTATATTGATGGATGAGATTTCTCACAACATATAATTAAGTTGCCACATGTGTTATACTAAGAACATAGTCCTATTACTATAAATAAATGTTAAAAACAATAAATGTCAATAATGTCAGTTTAATTTTAGAGGGACAAGCGTTACTCAAAGGTGAGTACCAATTGATTGATGATGAACACTAGAAATTAATTAGATGAGTCTTCTGGAGATGTACTATTATATATACCCAATGTAAAACCAGTCAAGGAATTCATTCAGCAATAAAGCTATACATTAGATGCCCTGGGGATAATTATG